>PVKM010038559.1:0-14051 GCA_004027735.1 Carollia perspicillata
GCACAGGCAGGCTGCAGCCAGTAGTGACCAGGAGAGACTTTTGGCTTTTTGGAGAGGTGATGTGTGTGGAGAATTGGGTAGTGACCTGGTGTTGCAGTGGAGGTGACACAGAAAGAGTCTTTTTAAAAGGGGAAATGAAGTGCACTGGGCGGGAACTCCATATGTTTCACCTGTCCCACCAGCAAAGAGACAAGACTGAAAGTGTGGGTTGACCCCACTGAATACAGCTGGGCAGGGAAATCAGAAAGTTGCACAGCAAAGGTATTTCTGGGCCCCAACCCAGCCCAGCACAGCTAGCAAGCTGGGAGCTATGCACAACAGAGTTTGGGACTGGGTCTACTGCCAGGGCAGTGCCTGGGAGTGAGACGGGCATGAGTTGAGCACTTGAGATTATTCAGAGCCAGGCAGAATGCCCTTCCCCAGCAGAGTTCAAACCTCTGGGAGCTCCAATCTCATGCAGGATTGCAAACACCATATGCAACCAATAGGGAAGCTCCGTAGAACAATCAAGACAGGCTCAAGACCCCCTTCAGGGTGCATATCCTGAGAAGAAACACAGGAAGGAAAAACTCAAAAAAGGCCCATTTTGAACTTCTTTCAGGGAGAAAAAATATACTGGCTCCTAGGGCCCTATTCCACTGAGGCCAGCAAGCCCAGGAGACCAGAAATAGGTGCAGCAAGGGGTAATCAGAGACCTGCCCAGCTTTGGCTCTCACACAGAGCTGCCATCAGCACCAAGCAGGAAAGAGCAGACACTCTTACACAGATTGGCCCCACCCTTGAAACAGACAGGTAGTTCATCACAAACTATACATTATTGGAAATAAGCTGGGACAGACAAGATGGGTGGTGCAGGGGCAGAGGAACACACCCACAATCTTCCCAGAAGACTGGACAATGATTCCCAGGGGAGACCCAGGGGTCCCACATTCCTATCACAATAGAAGCCCCTTCTAGAGGCAGTTAAAGGTGGTACATGTGGTGCTGCCAGAAGTTGGATGACCTTGGACCCTGAGCTGATAAAAAGCCAGAGGCAGGTACAGAAGGAGAAGATAGAAGGGAAACACAAAACTCTGCTGAGACAAATTCCACCTCCTTATTCTTCAGTATTTGCATTATATTTTCTCTCAATAGCTTTTTAACATTTTTTCTTTTTCTTCAATTGTATTTACAATTGAAACTCCAACTAATTGAAATTCCAACTAATTTTCTATATTTTCTTTTATTTTTACTTTTTATTTACATTTTTATATTTATTTTATTTTTATTTCAAACCGCACCTTTTATCCTTTTGTCTTATACTATTTGCCTTCTTCCTTCCCTTTTTAATTTTCATTTCAAGTTTTATTTTCCCTCATTCTACACTTTGTTCCTATTCCTTACTCTTACTGTTATTCCCCCCATATGTTCTCAAAGTCATTTTTCGTTCCTTTAGTCAGATCACATTCTTTTTTCCATTCTTCTAATATTTTTATTTTCTTTCCACCTTTATTAATCATTGCTGGTTTGGCATGGATATATGGTTATTGCTATTTTTCTTCAATTTTATTCCTATTTGTTCACTATATTCTTATTTCAAATCTCATGGGCTACTCTCCCCCTGTCTTACTCCATCTTGCCTTCCTCCTGCCCTTGCTTATTTGAGTTTGTAATATTAGACATGGTGGGGGTCATGAATCTCTGTCAGAGGGGAGAATCCACCAATGGATGAGCCATCAAATCAAAGTCCGAGCACAACAAGAGAGACCACATAAACTGAATGAAGGGCATCCCTAGTGCATTCAAATCGGGAGATCAAAGAAGTTGCACCACTGAGTTCCATAGAACTCCTACCACGGAAGACCATTTACAAAGAGGAACGTCAAAGCAGAGCAATCTGAGACACAGACACAAACAAAATGAGTCACCTACAATGGGGAGAAAATGAAACAACACCCAAATGAAAGGAAAGGAGGAACACCAGAAAAAAGAGCTAAAAGAAATTGAGGCAAGCAATCTATCAGACATAGAATTCAATATAATGGTTATAAGTATGTTCAAGGAACTCAGTGAGAACTAAAAGGAACTTTATTGGAATTACAAGGTATAGTAAGAACTACATCAGCATGAAAAGGACATACACTATGAATAAGAACCAAGAGGAAATGAAGAATACCATACCTGAAATGAAGAATACACTAGAAGCAATTAAAAGCAGGCTAGATGAACCAGAGGACTGAATGGACAAAGTAGAAAAAGCATCCAGTCAGAGTGACAAAACAGAAAAGACTCTAAAAGAATGAGGATAGTTTAAGGGAACTTCAGGAAATATAAAACATAACATTTGCATCATAGGGATACCAGAAGGAAAAGAAAAAGAGCAAGGGATTAAAAACATGTTTGAATAAGTAATGACAGAAAACTTCCCTAACTTGGTGAGGGAAAAAAGCCATGCAAGTTTGTTGGGGGAGCTCTGCCCGCAGGGCGGAAAGTGGCTACTCTCTCAAAGGAGAAGGGCACAGAGCCTCTTCCTCAATGGCTTTTGATTAGGTTTGTAACACACAGGGATACAGGTAAAGCTTATCAGTCAATGTCAGACAGCAAGGATCAAACAGTAGATAACAAAGAACTCTGAGGGCCTATTTTGAGTCAGGGTCAGATAGCTAAAGAGCCATAAAACTTTGAGGAACAAACTCACTTCTTGCTTGGACCCTTATTTAATTGCCAGCATTCTAAACAAAAGCAGATTTCACAGGATTTTACATATTCTTTCTTATGCCTGATTACCCCAGAAACCGCTCTAGCCCGACAGAGAGCTGTATCCCCTCCCCATCAAGATTCAGGCTTAAGTGGATTAAAGCCAGGAAGCGCTTTTCCCAGAGCTTCTCCCAATATAATGGAAAGGGGACTTGGGCTATGTCAAAATAACTGTGCGGGGGGGCGGGGGGGGGTGAGAGTCCTTCACCCTCACTTTGCTGCAGCCCTGAGTCCTTTCCGGATGGCCTCCCACATGATCGTGTCTGCTTGGTTGCCCCTCCTCTGAAGGGTCTTACCCATAGACTCTGACTAACCGACCAAGCGTTGGGAGCTAGAGATGGCAGAGGCATAGCTCTTGCCAGGGAGATAAGTTTTGTTTCCTCAGTGGCTCACTGTCCAGAGGTCGCTGACTCAGCCTTGGCCATGGGGGATGGTTACAACTCCTGAAACCAGACAGAGTGGTTCCTAACACAAGTTCAGGAAACACAAAGGGTCCCAATCAAGATGAACCCAAAGAAGACTATTCCAAGGCACATCATAATTAAAATGGCAAAATTTAAAGACAAAAAGATAATCTTAAAGGCAAGTAGGGAGAAACAGCTAGTAACATACAAGAAACTCTAATAAGGTTATCATCTATTTTCTCAATGGAAAATTACAAGCCAGAAGGGATTTGGCATGAAATATTCCAAGTAATGAAAAGCAAGGACTTGAAACCAACATTATTCTATCCAGCAAGACTCGCATTTAAAATGCAAGGTGAAATAAAGAGTTTCCCTGCCAAAAGAAGGATAAAAGAGGACATCTCTACCAAGCCACACTGCAAGAGATGCTAAGGGGACTGCTTCAAAAAGAAGAAAGGGAGACAGATGAGAGAGAGAGAGGAACACAGGTACAAGGGGAAAAAACAAGTACCTATCAATAACAATCTTAAATGTAAATGGAATAAATTCCCCCTTCAAAAGGCACAGAGTTGCTGAGTGGATAAGGAAATACAATCTACTATTTTCTGTCTACAAGAAACCCACCTCAGAACAAAAGATATACACAGGCTGAAAGTGAAGGGATGGAAAAAATATTTCTAGCAAATGGACAAAAAAAAAAGAAAGAAAAGCTGGGGTAATAATACTTATATCATAGAAAATATACTTCAGAACAAAGGCCATAATAAGAGACAAAGATAACTACATAATACTTAAGGGAGTTGTCCAACAAGAGGATATAACCCTTGTAAACATATATGCACCCTATTTAGGAGCACCTAAATATATAAGGAAAATCTTGGAGGATTTCAAGAAAGATATTGATGGCAGCACAGTCATCGGGGATTTTAATGCCCCACTGTCAACAAAGGATTGGTCTTCCAAACAAAGAATCAACAAGGCTATTGTGGCATTGAACAATGCAATAGATGGAATGTACCTAAGTGATATTTGCAGAACATTTCACCACAAAGAATCAGAGTATACATTCTTTTCAAATGCATATGCATTATTTTCAAAGATAGACTACATGGTAGGAAACCAAACAAACTTTAACAAATTCAAGAAAATAGAAATCACATCAAACATCTTCTCAGATCACAATGGCTTGAAACTAGAAACCAAACTCAAGGAAAAAACTAAAAAACATTTTAAGATATGGAGACTAAATAACATATTGAATAATAAATGAGTTAACAATTGAGATCAAGTAAGAATTAAAAAACTGCCTGGAAGCAAATGAAAATGAACACACAATAACCCAAAACCTCTGCCACAAAACAAAGGCAGACCTGAAGAGAAGTTCATAGCAATATGGGCCTACCTAAAAAAAAAAAAAAATAGAAAAGTCTCAAACAAACAACCTAACCCTAAATCTAAAAGAAGTAGAAGAACAACAAACTAAGTCCAAAGCAAGTAGAAGGAAGGAAATAATCAAGAACAGAGAAGAATTAAATTATATAGAGACTAAAACAAATCAAAGGATCAATAAATCCAGGACCTGCTTCTTTGAAAAGATAAACAAAATCAACAAACCTTTCACCAGACTCATTAGGAAAATAAGAGAGAGGACCCAAATAAATAAATCTTTAATGAAAGAGGAGAAGTAACAACTGATACCACAGAAATACAAAGGATTATAAGAAATTATTATGAACAACCATATGCCAAGAAACTGGACAAATTCTTGGAAACATACAATCTCCCAAAATTGAATCAAGAAGAGGCAGACAGCTTTACCTGGCTGATGTGGCTCAGTGGATTGAGTGCCAGTCTATGAACCAAAGGGTTGCCAGTTCGATTCTCAGTCTAGGGCACATGCCTGAGTTGCAGGCCAGGTCCCTAATAGGGGGTGCACGAGAGGCAACCACACATTGATGTTTCTCTCAGTCTCTTTTTCCTTGCCCTTCCCTCTGTCTAAAAAATAAATAAAATCTTTTTTAAAATCTTTAAAAGTAAGAGGCAGAAAACCTTAAGAGACTGATGACAGCTAGTGAAATTGAAGCAGTAATCAAAAAACTCCTGGCACACAAAAGTCCTGGACAAGATGGATTCACAGGCAAATTTTCCAAAATTCAAAGAGGAACCAACAGCTATCCTTCTCAAACTATTCAGAAAATTCAAGAAGAGAGAAGACTCCTAAACTCTAAAAGAGTCCAGTATTATCCTAATTCCAAAACTAGTTAAGACACAACAAAGGAAAATTACAGACCAAAATCTTTGATGAACACAGATGCTAAAATCCTCAACATATTAGCAATGCAGATCCAGCAGTATATTAAGAAGATCATACCCCACTATAAAGTGGGATTCATCTCAGGGAAGGAAAGTGGTATAATATTCACAAATCAATAAATATAAGACATCACATAAACAAAATGAAAGACAAATATCACATGATCATATCAATAGATGCTGTAAAGGCATTTGATAAAATATAGCACCCATTTATGATAAAAATATTCAGCAAGGTGGCAATAGTGGAAGAATAAGGCCACTTCATCATAATGCCATATACAAGAAACCCACTGCCCACATTACTCATTGGGTGAAAACTAAAAGTGTTTCCTTTAAGTTCAGGAGCAAGACATGGGTTCCCACTTTCACCATTCTTACGCAACATAGTACTAGAAGTTCTAGCCATTGTAATTAGACAAGAAAAAGAAATAAAAGGCAGCCAAATTTTAAAAAAGGAAGTAAAACTGTCATTATTTGCAGATGACCTGATAGCAGATGTACATAGAAAACCCCCTAGTCTCCACCAATAAACTACTTAACCTAATGAGTGAATTCAGAAAAGTAGTGGAATATAAAGTCAATATTCAGAAACTGGCATTCCTGTACACCAACAATGAATTATAAGAAAGAGAAACTAAGAAAAAATCCCATTTACTTTAACAACAAGAAAAATAAAGTACCTACGTAAAATGGTAAATGGTAAGTACCTAGGTAAAATGGTAAAAGGACCATTTACATCATTTAATCAAGGATGTAAAAGACCTATACTTCGAAATCTAAAGAACACTAAAGAAAGAAATAGAAGAAGATACAAATAAATCGAAGCATATATCATGTTCATGGATTGGAAGAATTACCATCATTAAAATGTCCGTACTTCATAGCAATCTATAGATTCAACGCAATTCCTACTAAAATACCAATGGCATATTCCATGATCTAGAATAAATATTCCAAAAATTTAAATGGAACCAAAAAAGACCCCAAATAGCCCCAAATAATACTGGATATTACACTATACAAGTCCAATGTAATCAAGACAGTTTGGTACTGGCCTAAGAACAGACACATAGATCAATGGAACAGAATACGGAGTCCAGAAATGAACCAAGTCTCTAAGATCAAATAATATTTGACAACGGGGGCACAAGCAAACAATGGAATAAAAACAGTCTCTTCAATAAATGTTGGAAGAACTGGACTGGTAGATGCCAAAAAATGAAACTATACCACCAACTGACACCATGCACCAGAATAAGCTAAAAATGGATAAAAGACTTACATAGAAGTTGTGATGCTGTGATACCATAAGATAATTAACTAGATGAAAACAAAGGCAGTAAAATTTCAGATATGCCGCCTAACCATATTTTGGCTGATATATCTCCTAGGGCAAAGAAAATAAAGGAAAAAATAAACAAATGGGACTAGTTTGAATTAAAAAGCTTCTGCATGGCTAATGAAACCATCAAAAAAATGAAAAGGAAATTGACCTCAAGGGAGAACTATTTGCCAATGATACATCAGACAAGGGTTTAATTTCTACACCAGGAAAACAAACAATTCAATTAAAAAGTGAGCAAAGGATGTGAATAGACACTTCTCCAAGGAGGACATACAGATGGCCCACAGACATACGAAAAGATGTTCAACATCACTAGCCATCAGAGAGATGGAAATTAAAACTACGAGGTATCACCTCACAAGGTCAGAATGACCATCATTAAAAAATCAACAAACAAGTGCTGGAGAGGATGTGGAGAAAGGGGGACCCCTAGTGCACTTTTGGTGGCAATGCAGACTGGTGCAGCCACTGTGGAAAACAATATGGAATTTCCTAAAGAGAAATTAAAAACAGAACTGCCTTATGATCCAGTGATTCCATTGCTGGGAATATAACCTAAGAATCTTGAAACACCAATTCAAAAGAACTTATGCACCCTTATGTTCATAACAGCACTATTGATAATAGCCAAGTGTTAGAAATAGTCCAAGTGTCCATCAGTAGATGAGTAGATTAAAAAGCTCTGGTCCATTTACACAATAAAATACAAAGAAAGAGAGAGAGAGAAAGGAAGGATGGAAGGAAGGAAGGAAAGAATCCTATCTTTTCACAGAGCATGGACAGAACTGTAGACTATTATTTTAGGTGATAAACCAGTCAGGAAAAGACAAATACCATATGACCTCACTTATAAGTGCAATCTAATGAACAAAATAAACTAACAAGAAAAACAGAACCAGAGACATGGAGCCAACTGAGAGCTGTAGCAGGGGAGAAAGCAGGGGGAAATGGTGGAAGGAAGAGGAAAGGATGAGTCAAAGAAGATGTATGAAGGACTCATGGACATAGACAACAGAGAAGGGATTTACTGTGAGCCAGAAAGGTGGGCTGGGTGAAGGGAGGCAAAAGGGAAATGAATTGGGACAACTGTAATAGAATAAAACATAAAAAAATAAAGTAGAGAAAAAAGAAAACATATAGAAGCATAGCAATCATACAGAAAAGTACAAAAAACTTAAGTGAACAGCTAGATGAATTATCACAAAGCTAACCACCTATGTTAACTATGACAGATAAAGATAGTAAATGCCACAAGCTTTCCTGCAGCTCCTCCAACCGTCTTCCAATAGACAAACATTATCCTGACTTCTAACACCAGAGTAGTTTTGCCTGTTTTCCAATTTTATATAAGTGGAATCAAACAGTAAAAAAAAAAAAAAAAAAAAAAAAAGAGTGCCATATGCATATTCTCCATGTAATAGAAACTTCCATGAAGAGAG
The DNA here is from genome assembly GCA_004027735.1 of Carollia perspicillata. Taxonomy (NCBI): domain Eukaryota; kingdom Metazoa; phylum Chordata; class Mammalia; order Chiroptera; family Phyllostomidae; genus Carollia; species Carollia perspicillata. The sequence goes on from PVKM010038559.1 coordinate 8,241, forward strand.
ATCTTCTGTCGGTGATCAGAAGCATTTAGAAGTTATTAAGATGTGGGGGGAGGTAGAAGAGGGTAAGGAGTGATAATGGTGATGGAAGGAATCTTGAATTTGGGTGGCTGACACGCAGTACAATATACAGATGATGTATTATAGAACTGCATACCTGAAACCTGTATGATTTTATTAGCCAATTCACCCCAATAAGTTGAATAAAATTATAAAAACAATAGATATAAAGAAAAGAAGAAATATGATGGATTATACATTAAAAAGGAAGCTATTGCCCCAGCTGGTGTGGCTTAATGGGTTAAGCCTCAGCCTGTGAACCAACAGGCTGCTGATTTGATTCCTGGTCAGGGTACATGCCCGGGTTGAGGGCCAGGCCCCCGGTTGGGTTGGGAATATGCAAGAGACAACCGATCAATGTTTCTCTCCCTCCCTTCTCCCTTTCTCTCCTTCTTTGTTAAAATAAATAAAATATTTTTAAAAAGAAGCTATCGAAGAAAAACAGCATCACATTTAAAATTAGGTATTGTTTGTTTGTTTCTAATATAATACTATATCTAAGGAAATTATTTTACTTTTCTATACCAAAAAACAATTACCCTGAGCCAATTAATCATATACATAGTCCACTAGGGTCTTTTTCTACTCCAGACTAATAGAAGTAACCCCCAGGTGTCAAATCTGGATTAAATCCTCTATGTATACACAATAATTCAAGCAGGTGTATTCAGTGCCTGTGGCACAGACACAGTTGCCTCTTTCCCAGTCCCCTAGAGCTCTTCTTCGCTCTGTGGAAGCCTTCCTCTTTGACTTCTCCCTACAGGTCCTCAATCTTTCCATTCACCTTACCTCTTATAGCTCGGCCTGCCCTACTCATGCTCAATCAGAGTTTTAGTCTTTCTGTTCTATTTATTGTATTACCTTTATTGACAGAGCTGGAAAGAGCCTTTGAGGTATGAGAGTGAAAAAAGACATAGCGTATCTGGTTCCTTTTTAAATTCCAATTTAAAGTTTTGAGAGACAATTAGATCATTTATGATGTAAAGAGCAGGAAGTATTAAAACCTTAGTCCCTTAGATCTACACCTACACCTAGAAAGCTCAAGCCTTTCTTTTAGCCTTTTCCTATTCTAGTCTTGGTTCTTACACGAGTAACACATATACTAATAATCTAACTGCATCTTATATGCACTTGAACAACAGTAGTGTACTCATTGCCAAATACCATATTATTTCAACCTACAAAGTGTGGGTAAGATATATAGGATTCACAGATATAGGAGTATCCATAGTAAGGGATTCACTACGGTGAGAGATTCTTGTCTGATTCTAGAATATAAAGAGAAACGTGACAGTTTTTTTCATTTATTTGTCAGCATCACTTATCCCTTTGAACAGTACAGACTCAAGGAAGCCACAGATCAGCCCTTTCAAAGACTTTTTCTTTCACATTGACTCCATTTTCATGAATCTTGCTACATTTTTTATAACTTTTCCATTTGTTGGATCAGAAATAGAGAATGTTTTTTTTGATAGATTTTTTTGCTTAGCTATGCAAGTGGTATACCTCCTTAAGTAGGAAAACTTCAAGATCACCTTGTCAACATATTAGCATTTTACAAGCTTTCAAAATGTCTTTTCAAAAGGGAGGTCTGAAGGTGTTTCCTCAGAAATGTAAAGTAATTTCTCCAGTAAGGATTTGCCACTTTTCAAATCAGCAGGAAAAATATTTGTTCTATACATGCCTCTATTTTATTCAGTATTTTATTCCTCAGGCAGTCTAAGTTGATTTGGTTTTACTTTTCCATGATACAGAGTTCTTTATTATTACAAAGTTCTTTATTATTATTGTCATACGGCCCTTTATTTTTCTATGGCAAAAAATAAATTAATATCCTCTTACTGTTCATTAAGAGAATGAAACTTATTTTTCTGAAGAAAAGCTTATTTTTCTTATTTTTCTGAAGAAAGTTTTAAACACTGGCCTAACATGATATTTATTTAAGCAATTAAAAATAAGTTGCTTAATAGCCTGTTAAGGCTAATAAATTAAGTGCCATAAGACCCAGCAACTCCACATATGGGGGTTTATCTGAAGAAAACAAAACCACTAACCCAAAACAATATATGCAGACGTGTTCATTTTTCTTTAGTAACGATAACCAATATATGGAAGCAAAGTAAGTATCATCAATAAATGAAAGGAAAAAGATGTGGTACATATATACAATGAAATATTACTCAGTCATAAAAAGAATGAAACCTTGCTATTTGCAACAACAAAGACGGCCTGAAAGGGATTCTGCTAAGTGAAATAAATCTGTCAGAGAAAAAAAAAGTATGATTTCACTTGTATGTTAAAATTTAAAAAACAAATAAACAAAGAGAATAAAACGGAAAAAAGTCATAGGTAAACACAGAACAATCTGATGGTTGCCAGAGGGGAAGAGACTGGGGATATGAGTAAAAAAGATAAACAGACTAAAAGGTACAAAGTTCTAGTTATAAAATAAGTAAGTCACACACATGTAACGTACAGCATAGGAAATATAGTCAATAATATCACAATAACATTGTACAGCAGTAAGTGGTTCCTGGACTTATTGTGGTGATCCCTTTGTAAGGCATATAAATGTTGAATCATTCTTTTGTAACCCCTGAAACTAATGTAATGTTGTATTCCAACTATAATTTTTCACAAAAGAAGGAAATAGAGAAAAAAGACGAATCAATATCAGTAGGATTGCTGTCTTTTAATAATTACAAGTATAATCTTGGCTAAAATCTTGATCCCATTTTGTTTGCTTCCTTGTGTTCAGTTTTGTACCTGTCAGTGTTTTTGTTGCAAGTAACTACTTGTCTGATTTAATTAAAAGGGAAGCAATTGACCAAAGAATCGTGGTTGATTCCCAGTCAGGGCACATGCCTGGGATGCAGACCAGTTCCCAGTAGGGGACCCATGAGAGGCAACCATACATTGATATTTCTCTCCCTCTCTCTTTCCCTTCCCCTCTGAAGATAAATAAATAATATCTTTTTAAAAAAGGAAGCAACTGAAAGACTACTGGATTGATACAATCTCTATGGGAAATTAGGAGACCTCTGAGAAGGCTCAGACAAATGATGAGACTAGTCAGCTAGGTCTTAAATTGAAGACACTGTGGCTGCTGCCTCTCATCACAGGACACGGGCAACACACAGGCTGCTGGCCCCTCTGGCATGCAACTCCTGAAACCTGGGTTCAGCTGCTGCTGGACCTGCTGGAAATGACTGTTTACAGTAAGTACAAAGACTATACTGCTGAGGAAACATATGCAAATCCAGAACAATGTTCCCTTCGGGGAATACGCTGTAAGGAAAAAAACCCACAGAACATTTCATCTCATTCACTAGGTCAGGAGTCAGAGCAAACTTTTTCCGTAAAGGTGAGATAGAAAGTATTTTGGCTTTATAGGCCATTTAGTCTTTGTCACAATCACTCGACAGCCTTTAGAATACAAAAACAGCCATAAACAATACACAAACAAATGGGTGTGGCTTTGGCTAATAAAGCTTTATTTTGGACACTGAAATTTGCATTTCACACAATTTTTACATGTCACAGTCTTTTTTTCCCAGCCACATGAAAACAGGTGGTGGGCAGGATCTGCCCCACAGGCTGTAGATTTTCAACATCTGCACTAGAGCATTAATATTTCTCACTATAGTGGGAAACTCTAAATGCAATTACATAAAATACATATATACCCACACTTTAAGCTAAAACTTCTGTGTCATTTATGCTCTAATTTGTTTCTTCCAAGTCTATCAAAACCATTAGGTGTGACACACAGACTCTGACCAGCAGGTCTGTGTGGCGTGGATGCAATGAACAAATTCACATGGACTGCAGAAGTCTGGTGGAGAAAAATAGACAGCATGGCCACTCCCTGCGTGAGAGAGCACCCTGACCCGTGCCTGGACAACCTTGTTTTGCTTTTCTGGGAGCATTACCTCAAGGATGGTCTTCATTTATCATTGTCAGGCAGTAGTGATCAAACAATAGATAACATTCAAAGAACTATGAGGGTTTATTCTGAGTCAGGGTCAGTTAGCTAAAGGGCCATAAAACTTTGGGAAACAAACTCATTTTATGCTTGGACCCTTAGAAAATTGGGGACATTCTTAGCAAAGCAGGTTTCACAGGATTTTATGCATTCTTTCTTAGGCCTGATCACCCCAGGGAACTGCCCATTCCTGCCCAGGGCTGCACCGCCCTCCGGCATTGTCTCAGGCTTAAGTCAGGCAGTGGAAGTAAGGCAGCCAAGAGATTAGGAGACTTCTCACAGACAGAATGAGGACTCAAACTATGCCAAAGCTGAGTATCCATCACCCCCTTTTTCTATAGCCCCCCCAAGTCCTTCCTTGGGGGGTCCTTCATGAGGGCCCCTTCATGACCATACCTGTCTTAGGTCATCTCTCCCTTGAGGAATCTTACCCATCACTGGCTAACCAATCATCTGCCCAGGGCCAAGCAGTGTGAAGTAAAAGGGGACAGAGGCCTGGCCCCTACCAGGAAGATAAGCTTTGTCTCCTTAGTGGCTTATGGTCCCAAGGTCTCTTCACTCAGCCTTAGCCATGGGGGGTGGGTTACAGCTTCTGAAACCAGGCAGGGTGGTTCCCAACAGTTAGGTACATAGATACTAACCTTAGGTTAACTTTATTTTCAGATATTCACAAGTATGCTTTGGGCTTAAACAATTAATTTTCAATTTACTGAAGTTAAAATTTTTTAAAGGAGCTCTTCAGGCCATTATGTTTAGCCAGAATATCATTTTTTCCTCTGTTTGCAAGTACAGTATATTTTTAAAATCGCTTTCTAGGGAATTTTGTTCCATTTTACAATACTAAAGAAAAACCTTCAAGTGTGTCGCAACACATCCCATTTAAATGGATTTGCACATCCAGGAAGAACACAGGCACCATCTCAGTTAACAAAAGTTATTTACAATTGAGTTTCAGTCAAATGTGAGTCCTGGAGCTGCTGCCATGCATACTGAGTATTTTCCTTTTTCCTTTTTTTAAAGATTTTTTAAAATTTATTTTTAGAGAGGGGAAGGGAGGGAGAAAGAGAGAGAAAAAAACATCAGTGTGTGGTTGCTTCTCAAGCACCCTCTACTAGGGACCTGGCCCGCAGCCCAGCCATGTGCCCTGACTAGAAATTGAACCAAGGACCCTTTGGTTCACAGTCTGACATTCAGTCCACTGAACCAGGGCCATACTGAGTATTTTTAATGAGCCATTTTAAAAATAATTATATCTTTAGCTACAACAGTCAAAGGGTGATTAATCACAGACACATATAACTCCTACCTAGATTGATCACTAGAATTATATTATCTGTTATTCTTAAAATGTATGCTTGCTAACCATTATCTTCAATGACCCTTAAAGGGATGGTGGGATCCTGAGGTTTATTTTAAACGTAGACCAAGACAGCAGAATGTTATTAAATATTATATTTTTTCATATATCTGCTATAATAACAATTGATATGATATTCTCATTGAATTTTGGACAGTTCACATTGGTTCATGACTTGTAGTTGAAATCCTGATGTCCTTCTATTAAAGCAAGCTAAGATAAACAGTGAGATATAATGCTAAGAAGTCTGCTTTCAATGTAGCTTTTTCTTTCCCTTCCTCTTCAGAGCCACCTAAGGCCAGTGCCAGTGTATCATGCAGAGTAATCTGTGATTCCAGCTCAGTTGTGCACTAAGAGACAGCCAGCATTGTGGCCAAAGGAACATTTGGAAGAACCTGCTTATGCAAACTAC
>PVKM010038560.1:0-14066 GCA_004027735.1 Carollia perspicillata
TGATATCGGGGTACAGGTCCTCGGAGAGGCAGACAGCTGCACTGTCCCGCTCAAAGGCGTCCCGAAGCTCTTTCTTCACAGCTGCTGAGCCGCACAGACGGTACAGCCCCACTACCTAGGTGTGGGAGCAGAGGGGTGATGGCTTCTCGCTGGGGCCACAGACTGATCAGGGCCCAGTGGAGGGGGAGGGGACTGGAGTTCTGGCTCAGGGTGGCAGTTGGCTAAGAAGTTGGGGGCTAGCTGTAGCCTCAATGGCTGCCTTCCTGCTCCTCTGACACCTGTCTTAGGGTCCCCACCTGGCTGTCTGGACAACCTGGCCCTGTAAACCCTCTGCTTGGATCACTTGTCTTGATACCCACATCCTTTGACTTAGGAACTTCTGAGTCCTGCTCAGCTCACTTGTCACCTCCTTTAGGATGCCTTCCCTGACTATCCCAGCCGGCAGGTGAAGTCCTGCTTTAAGCTCTCCCAGGTTCTTCACTCTTGTCCCAGCCAGTCTTACATTTGTGAGTTATTATTGGAGTCATGTCTTTTCTGCCACGAGACTCTGAGCTCCAGAGGGTTGGGATCCTGTGTCACTAAAGTGCGTGGATGACGTCCGTAGGTTCCAGGCTAGGTGCTGTGGTCTGGGGGGGCCTCCTGACCTTGTCTAGGCTGCGACTGGAGCTCAGAGTATCCCAGGTAGGGTAGGGATGGGGGCAAGGCCTGGCCTCTGTGTACTGGGTGTCGTGGGGAGTGGACCTGAGGCCTGGGGGTAGCTGGGGTGTGGGGTGAGAGGCTCACCCGCAGCCCTCGGCGCTCAATCTGCCCAACACACTTCTGAATGATGAGGGGCACCTGGCCTGGGGGCTGCTCCCGCTCCACCAGCAGACGCAGGGGCAGCCCAAAGACACGGGGCTCAGCTGTGCTGGGTGCTTCCTGCTGCTCGGACAGGGTCAGCTTGGCATATAGCAGCCCCTGGGGCTCCAGGCGCACCGCCAGCTGCTGGGCCTGGCACCCTGAAGACACAAGGGGACTTGAGTGAGGTCTGCCCCCACTGGCTCCTGTGCCCTCGCCTCCTACTCCAAGCCACACCCCGACCCTGGGCACTCCGGAGGAGTGCTGAATCCTGTACCCTGCCACTTCTCCCCGGGGCCATGCATCCTACCTCGGAAAACTGTGGGAAGCAGCACAGTGCCCTGGGCACAGGGCCGGTGCCGCCGCACGCAAGGGTCCCACACCAGTACAATGGCTCGCAGTAGTCGGGCAGCCTCGAGTTCCAGGTGGAAGGTGTGGTCCAGCCTCAGGAAGTCTGGCCCTCCGCGCAGCGGCCCGGTGCGCGCCCTGGCCACCCCATCCACCTGCAGCAGGCAGCAGAGGTCTCTCGGGGTGGCCCCAGGTGCCGGCCGCAGACCCCCTAGCCCATACAGATGCAGGCTGAGGCGGCCCCAGAGTGCGGCAGGGGGCGCCCGGGCTGATGGGCCCACCTCATAGGGCTGGAAGGCGGTGGGTGACGGGGGCCCCGCTGGGCGCTCTGGTGAGTCGCCATCGCTGAGGTACCCGGCTCGGAGGCCCCGAGCACCCCCCGCTACTGCCGCCCGCCCGGGGGTCCCTACGCTGCTGTCCAGGTGGTAACGACTGATGACGGAGCCAGCGGGGGCGGTCCTTTCGCGCTCTCGGCCAGCCCGCGTGCCCCGCAGGCTCAGGCGCCGCCTTAGCTCTGGCAGCTTCTTCATTTTCATGGAGAGGCGCCTGGCAGGGCCTGGGGACTTGGTTCGAGAGGCTTTGGCTGGGGAGCTGGCAGGGGCCACACCTGTGGGAACAGCAGACCTCAGGGTTCAGCATGGAATGGGGCTGAGGCCTGTGGTCATCTTGGGGAGCCAGGGTGGAGGGTTGGGATGGGCAGTGGGTGAGGCTTGAGCTCACCTTGTGGGGCCAGGCCCTCTGGCTCAGCCAAGCCTGGCTGTGGCCCTGGGGGCTCAGGGGCCAGGGGTCTGGGGTCTTCCTCAGGGATGGGGTTGTACCAGATCTCTCCTGCAGGCTCCCCGCTGCCAGGTGCCCCAGACCCCAAAGCGGCCTCCTCTGGTGGCTTGGCCCCGCCCAGCACCCATCTTCGACTGCTGGGCTCCAGGCTCTGCAGGTAGGCTCCCCGTGAGGGACTTCGAGATGCCTCAGGGCTGGGGGGCCCTTCTGCTCCAGCCTGGGACCCTTCGAGGGCCTGGGGCTCTGGCTCTGGAGGGCTGGGCTCCGGGCGCTGGACTGGGTGGCCTGACAGAGAGCGACGGAGTGAGACCCAGTCCCCTGTCCCACAAAAGAGAAGCCGCAGCCCAGGCTCTTCCCGTGGCAGGGGTTGGGATGTTTGTTTGGAATGGGACTGGTTGCCAGCTTAGAGTCCACTCCAGCTCAGTCCCGAGGTCCCTAACGTCCCTCTGCCTCCAGCCTCAGGGGGTCCTGTGTTCCTGGCTCTGACTCTCCACCCTTCTCAGTAATCCTGGCATGGTGTCCTGACCCTGTCCCTTCTCCCTGGGTGGCTTGGGGCAAGTCCCTTTCCATCTCTGACCCTCAGTGTGGTGCTGTGACACGGGGGATTCGATACTCTCTCCAGGGGGGCTTCAGGGAACTAGGTGTGGGGAGCACTTCCTGGACCCCCGTGTTTGATCGCGCACACAACGCCCAGTGGACGCCGGCTTGCTTGCTTGGAAGACAGGAGCAGGCACGACCGTGCGCACAAGGTTCTCCCTGCAGCACGTCCTCCCTGTGCCCCCACCATGCCTGTCTTCCATATTCCCCCCCTACGGTGGTGGTGGTGGGGCAGTGTAGCCCAGACCAGAACCCCGTGGTCACTACCTTGGCGCCCCCCCCCCACACCCCAGGCTGTTTCCTGTCTGTGTTTGTGCGTGGGCACCCAGTCCCAGCTCTCTACTCTGGGGATCTCTGGGAAGGGCCTGAGGGAAGGTCAGGGCCCGGAGTCATCTGGCCCCTCTCCTTTAACTCCTTCCTTCCCCGGACTTCCTGCCCTACGCAGCTCTCATTTCTTTAAGGTCTCATCTTGCCGGCCGGCAGACTCCCTCCTCCCTCACCTCTGATTTCCAGCCCCCAGGACTCTCTCCCGGGTCTCTGTTAGGAGCATAGTCCAAAGAGCTGTTCAAGTCGCTTAACCAACCCCGGGCAAGTTACCCAGCCGCTCGGTGACTCAGTTTCCCCACCCGTATCCAGGGGACAGTTTCCTGGGGCTGCTTACGGTGGATGCAACTGCAGTCACTGGGTAATAGGTGAGAGGGGACTGAGGGCTGCCTCCTGTGATTAATGCGCCAGGTCTCTGCCTCCCGCAGAAGCGCGCCCCCTTCCCCCGTCTGTCTTGGGTCTCCGGGGCTCTGGGTGCCCCGTGCGTGACTGGGCTCCAGTGTCCCAGCTTCCCATCCCCTCCTCCCTCCACTCTCCAGGCTCTCCGTTTTGGCCCCATTTCCTGTCAGGGGCGAGGCCCCCTCCAGGGCCTCCCAAGGAGTCCGCAGTGCTGGCATCCAGGCTACACGCAAGTAACGGTCCGCGCCCCTCTCCCCACAGCCCCTTCCGTCCAGGACCCCCTCCCGCCCCGGATCCCCGACTCCAGCCCGCAGAGGGCTCCGAGAGGCTCCCCCTGCCCCTCCAGCAGACTCTCCTTGGGCCCCGGGACCCCCTCAGACCGGGCGGGACTCGGCGCCCTCTCCTTTGGCCCCCTGTCCCGCTCACCGCGCTCCTTCGCGTCCGACTTTTTCCGGGGAAGTTTCTCCCTGCCCCGCAGGCGGGAGAAGGTTTTCCTGAGCAGTGGTTCGGCCATGCTGGGGCCCCGGCCGGGCCGAGTGCGCCCCGGGTCCGGCTGCGCCGCCCCCCGCCCGGCCGCCCCGCCCGGCCGCCCCGCCCCGGCAGCCCCGCGCCCAGCGCCAGCAGGAAGCGCATTCCGGGAATGCTTGGCCCAAACTTTTTTTTTCCCCTTCCCGCGGCCTGAGCGAGCGATGCTGGGAGTTGTAGTCGCTCGGGCGGGAGGGTAGGGAAGTGGGGGCTCTGGGCTGCCTTCCTGGGCTCCGACTCCAACAGGGATATGTCGTGGCGCAGCCCGGGGCCCTCGTCTCCCTCTTTCCTGCTCTTCCTTGGTGATCACTGGCTCTCTTGGCTTTACCTCCAAAACAGGTCCTGCACGTATCCCTTCTCCTGCCCCCATCCGCAGCTCTAACCTGTTGTAAGCCCTGGCATCACCCCTTCCAGAGGCACCCCTCTTTCTTGGTCTCCTGGATGCCACCCCGGTGCCGTCCTCCTCCCCAATTCCAGTTACTACCGCTGTTTAACAAATCACCCCCAAAGGCGGTGGCCTCCAACAGCCATTGCATGATGCTCACGGGTGCCGCGGTTCAGGAGCTGGGGCGGGGCAGAGCTGACACTGATCGTCCCTGCCCCTCAGTTGAAAAGACCCCGAGGTTTAGAGGTGACACAACAGCTAGGGGTCCGGAGCATCCGGAGGCACTGCACTCACAGGCCCGCAACTGCCACCAGCTGCGGGCGGGGCACCGACGCGCCTACCCAGGAGATAGGTGGGCTTCTCACACAGCCGCCCACCGCTCCGCAAGCGAACAGGGCAGAAGCTGTATTGCCACCCTCCACTATCACACTGTCACTTCAGGAACCAGAGTCACTGGGAGGGGACAGAGACCCATCTCTCTCTGCTGGTGAGGTGTCAGGACGACCTTGTGTGAGAGCACGTGGGTCCGGAGATCCTCGGAGATCCTCGTGGTGGTCCTGGGCAACTTAACCCTCCTCATCCCTACATTCCATTCTCCACTCAGTGCCCAGAGTGGCCTTAAAAATAGGTAATCAGATTCTGGGACACCCCTGCTGAAGTCTTCTCGTGACTGCTCACCCCACCTAGGATAAAGTCCAAATTCCTACAAATAAAATCCAGCCCCGACAAAACTTCTGGTGTCATCCCCTTTGGTGTCCTCAGCGCTCCCCTCAGCCTCGTCTCCGGGACTCCTTCACATCAAACTGCTCCTGCCCCAGGCCCTTTGCACATGCAGTTCCCTCTGCCTCGGAAGCCTTGGTTCTTGGGCAGCTGCCCCTTCCTCATCCTTGAGTTCCAGTGGCACCTCCTTGGGAGGCCCTCCCTGGCAGCGCACCACCGTCTAGTTATGATCACATCTCTGTTTCTCTGAATACTCGTTACAGCCGGAACTTAATAGCACCAGTAGTAGTTTGTTCTACTTTATCTTAGTTTATATCTGCATCCTGTCTAGACTGAGTCTCCACCTGATGCTTGTCTGTCTCGTCCACTGCTGACTGTTTCAGGTAGGAGGTCAGGTGCCAGGTGATGGAGTCTTGGACAGACAGAGTGGCCAGGAGGCCTGGGCAGAGAAGGTGTGTTTGCTTACGACGCCTCAATGTAGATCTTCGTGCTCATCCTCCTTGAGTTCTTTGCGCTTCTTAGACGTGCAGATTATAGCTGTCATTAATGTTGGGAAGTTTCTTGACCATTATTTCTTCAGTTATTCCTTCTGTCCCTTTCTCTTCTCTCTCTCTGGGAGTCCCATTGTGTGTATGTGGGTGTGTCCGTGAGTGTCCCACAAGTCTAGGGGGGTCCGTTTTGTCCCTTGGATGTGTGTGTTTGGGAGCAGTCAGGCTGGAGAGGGGCGGGGCGCGTCCCATTGGATCCCTGTCCAGGTGTTTTTGAGGCAGCTGCTGATAGTGGGGAGAGAAGTTGGGGCTCAAAACAAGACCTTTTCACAAGTCCAAGGCAGAGGATCCCAGTGGGGTCCCCCAGAACCTCAGGGGAACTGAAGACTGATGTGGAGGTGAGAGCAGCCCTCGGCCCCACCCACGTCACATCAACGACTGAAAAGCAGCCACATGCCATATCAATATTTATTATTTTTCAAGGTACCCCTTTTGGGAAGTTTTCTGTACTTTTTCTGTTACATTTATTTGGCTAGATATAGCTCATATAGTTCACAGTTGGCTATGGTTCTTGCTCAGCAATCAGGAATTATTTATTTATTTAGTTTTAGAGAAAAAGGGAGAGCGAGAGAGAAGGAGAGAAGGAAGCATCAATCTGTTGTCCCACATACTCATGCATTCATTGGTTGGTTCTTGGATACGCCCTGACCGGGGATGGAACGAGCCCTCAGCCTTTGGCACATGAGACAACACTCCAACCAACTGAGCCACCTGGTCAGGGCCAGGTAAGGATGGACATTTTTGATAAGTGAGAACAAATGGTCTACAAACCGTGTACAACGCAGTGGTTATGCATGCTAAATTTCCCACGTTGCGACACTTACACTGTTATTCGTCTGGATTCTGGTGGTTGCTGTTTGGATTTTGGAGCCTGGGTGTGTGTTTTCTTTCCCACAAACGTTCTCACCTGCTGCAGGCGGGATGTGCTGTGCTTATGGTCCCCGATGGGTAAACAGATCAGCCCCCGGCACACACGGGGTTTGTTGAAAGAAGACGTGCAGGTGGAGGGGCTGGCCGGGTTTGAGCGGGGCTCTGCGTCTGTGGCAGGCGATGGGGTGTGGTGGGTAAGTGCGCCGGCTCCCGCACCCCTCGTGTGGAGTGACTGAGGAGTATGCTCCACACGGACCCCCGGAGGTCCGGCTGCCCACCGTGGGAACTTGCATATCAACACACTCTTCACCCACTTTGTTCCCTTTCCAGTCTCACCTCTCCACCCCCATTCCAGCATTTCCTGGGTCACTTCCCAAATAAACTACTTGCACGTGAATCTTTTCTCAGGGTCAGCTTCTGGGGGACCCAGAGAACACAGACGTTCTCTCTAGGCTTCAGTTTCCTTCTCAGGCCAAAAGGGGGACTAGCCCCTCCTGTTTTCACGGCTGCAGGGTGAGGTGTGTGTGTGTCTGTGTGTGTGTGTGTGTGGGGGCTAAGTTCCTTGTTCCTGCCTCCCAGGGTCCTTCGTTCCTGGGGAATGGAAGGTGGAGAAGGTTAAGGCAAGCAAGTCCTAGCTTCCACCTGCGTTGTCATTCCCTGTTGTCCCCGCCCCTGGCATCTTCCAGGGTGAAGAGGTGAGTGCTGCAGCCAGGAAGCAGCCCTCGGAAGCACCCAGGAAGAGGGGACTGCCCAGAGATGTCCACAGGGCGGCACTGGGGAGCTGGAAGGAGAGAGGGTGGTCCAGTCACCCCGAGGCAGCCTCCTGAGGCAGGGTGTGGTGTCACTGGGGAGGCAGGAAGCAGGGGGGCCTATCTTAGCCAGAGCCTCCTCATTCCCCTTGGAAAAGCCTGGCCTCGGGACTCTGGAGCTGAAGCCGAGCTGAGGGGGTTACCAGTCACCCTCGCTGTGCTTTCCTTCACCAGCTGCAGGCCTGCTGGGCTCTCCTGCGGGGCCAGGCCCCAGGATACATCCGGCTGCTGGCCACCTGCGGCTGTGCCAACAGCTGCCCTGGGGCCTCACTTGCAGGGACTGGGGTGCTAGTGTGGCCAGTCTGTTGGGAACAAGTGGCCTCAGGCGGGCAGGGAGGCAGGGACCCCAGGTCATTTCCCAGCTTCTCCCTCCTCCCTCCTGGGTCTCTGGGCTCTCCTGCACACTCCAAAGAAAGGTCTGGTCCCTACTAGCTCTTGAGGGGTGGCCTCTAAGCCCTCTGTATACCTGGGGAGAGTATACAAAGAGCTATGTATACAGAGTATACAAAGTGTATACAGAGCGTTATGCTAGCAGTGTGAGTTTTAGGGGTGCCTTGGCCACACTCTATCCGTTTGCCCTCTGGAGGGCCCAGAGTCTGAGTAACTAAGGTGAGCCACATGGGTGGGTGGTCAGCCATGTCTGTGTGACTGACAGGGGCTGAGTTGTGTCCCCACCCCCAACTTCATACACTGAAGTCCTAACCCCTCTCCCCACAGGGACCCATAATATAAGTGTATTCGGAGATGGGGGTCTTTAAATAGGTGATCACATCAAAATGAGGTCTTCAGAGTGGGCCCCAGCCCCGTCTGACTGGCGTCCTGACAAGCAGAGGGGAGTAGGGCCCCGGCACATGTTCACACAAGGAGGAGGGAGATGTGAAGACATAGGTGGGAGACGGCTTCTGTGAGCCAAGAAGAGAAGACTCAGAAGGAGCTTTCAGCCTCCAAAACTGTGGGAAAACAATTGTCTGTCGTTTAAGCCCCCAAGTCTGTGGTGTTTTATTGTGGCGGCCCTTGGGAAGCAGTGTGGTGGCCACATCCCAGCGAGAGCCCTGGGCACGAAGACTCGGGTGAGCTTCCCCGGCCGGCATTACCTCACATGTATTGTCACACCTGGTTGCAGGGCCGGGGGGGGGGGTGGGGGAAGTGAAGCGCCACCCACCCAGCTCTGCGGGAGGACCACTGGAAGCTTGTGCCCGGTCCCTCCTGGACCCCATCCCAGGGGCTTTTTGTCTTTGCTGACTTTAATGTGCTCTTTTCTCTGTGATAAACCGTGAGTATAACAGCTGGCCGAGTTCTGCGAGTTCTGCGAGTCCTTCTAGCGAATCACTGAACCTGTTGGTGGTCTTGGGGACCTCCCACTGTGCAGGTTCACTGAGTCGGCGGTGCCCCCCAAGTCCTGGGCAGACATACACTCTGGAGTAGGAGCTCCCCCTTCAGGACCTTGCGTGCGAGCCTCAATGAGTCCCTCCTTTTGCCTTGCCAGCAGTGGCTTTGCGGACACTTCCAACAGGGGGAACAGCACCACCTGGGGCAGGACTTGAGCTGTTCCAACCTGCAGTGTGACTTTGGGCAAGTCACCCACCTGGGAGGCCATCCAGTCATGATGGAGAGAGGAGGTTCAGGTTTTGGGGTCACACTAGGCCAGATTGGAATCCCCCCTCCCAAATTCAGCATGTGGCCTGTGGTAGTCAGTTTCCCTCTTTGAGCTGCAGTGCCTGAATCTCCAAAATCGCTTTGAGTTCCCCAGTACAATCCCATATGGAGAAAAAGAAGTATTGTACTCAAACTCTGGCCAGGGCCACTCTGCTCTTTCCGTCCTAGATAAAATTGGCTCAAACCCCTTCCAGCACCCTGGCTGAGGTTTTGGAGAACCCCTAGATGATTATCTTCCCATGGTCTCCTGTTGCTGCTGAATTAAATAGTCCTACTGTGAGCTCGCCGTTCCTCCTGCTTCTCTCCTTGATTTCCCTAAGGCTCTTGGGTGTGCGACGGACTTTACCGAAGGCTGGAGAGTGGAGAAAGGATTTACATCACATACCACAGCAACCTAACCTTGACATACCTGTTTCAACCCAGCCTACCCAGTCACCTCCTCCTCATCCTACAGTCTTTCCGTTATGCTGCTTCCTAACTCTTCCAACCACCCATCCCTCCATTCGTTAATTCGTTCATTTATTCATTCACGGAAGACATGTGTTTTGATTGGCTGCTGTACTAAGTGCGAGGGTACACAGCTGGGCAAGGGGAACGAGAACATGGCCTCAGCCCCCCGCTCTCAGTCAAGTGGGTAGAATAGACATTCATCGAAGAGTCACACAAATGAATATAAAGTCACTGATGTGACGAGGAGAACGAGGGGATAGTGAGTGCGTTAGGGCACGTGGTGTCGCTGGGGCAGGGAGAGGGCGAGGAGGGCTTCCCTGAGGAAGTGGGGTTTGCACCGAAACCTCAAAGCCAAGGTGGCACTAACTCTGGGAGGGAGTGAGGAAGGGGGAGCAGTGTATGCAAAGGTCTTGTGGCACCACCTTCGGAAGATCTATTTCTACAGTATTTTTTACCTTCTTAAAAAAATCTACATGTCTTATTTTATTACTACATTTCGAGAGAGAAGAACACGTAGAAGGCAGATATTAATTGCGAATCTTTCCGAATCCTTTTGATGACACCAATACATTTTCTCAATGGAAGAGTAAAAGAAAAGGACTATATTTATTACATGTAAAATGGTATAAAATTCAAGATCCAGTGTCTGTAAAGTTTCACGGATGCTCAGCCATGCCTATTCCTTGGTGTATTGTCTATGGTGGCTTCCGCTGCATAACCGCAGAGCCAGGTGGCTGTGATAGAAACTGTAGGACTCATAAAACTGGCGATAGTTATCCTCCGGCCCTCCACAGAAAAGGTTTTCTGATCCCTAACCCATGGTATGGCTCACTAGCCGGTTGGTTCTGTTGAACAGGCCCTCCCCATATCCCTGCTTAACCCTTATCCTTGCCACTTCTACCCTGTGGACCAATCGGGCGGTGAGGGCTGACCGCCCCCTCGGCAGCCCCGCGCCCGCCCCGTCTCACTGTTGCTTGGTTCTCTGAACAACCCAGGCTTACCTGCGCCATGGGAGCTCAGCGCGTGCAGTTCCCTCTCAAGGGCGGACTACACCTGGGGTGTAATCACCTGAGGTGGAACTGGGCCAGTTCACAGCTAGGATAAGTTTCTGAAAAGAGCTTTAGATCCGTTTTTGTACAATAAAGTGGCACTATCGCCACCTGGTGGCCATTTCCTCAAACTGTAGCCGTAATTCTTACAAAGCGCTTAGCGTGGACTGGCAATGTTCTCTCCAGGAACATGGCAAGGGCTGGAAAAAAACGCTCAGATCCGGTTTTCTCAAATCTCTGAACTGATGGCCTCTTTGGGTCCTGAATCTCTACACCTCCTCCTCATCCCTCATCTATCCCTGGTCCTCCAACTTGAAGGCTCTTGTAGATCCCCGGGGTCGTTGGTAAAATCACGATTCAGTGAGTGGTCTAGGAGAGCCGTCGAACCTTCATTTTTAACAAACTCCCCTTGATGTCAATGCTTCTGGTTCACGACCGACATGAGTGTCAGGCTTTACTTTTTCTATAGCAAATGTATCAACCAACTCAGGGAAGGGCCAGATAGTAAATATTTTAGACTTTGCCGGCGGTAGGGTCTCTGCTGAGACTGCTCCACTGAGCCTGTGGCTTGAGAACAGTCAGTCCCGGATGACGTGTAACCGAATGAGCTTGGCCGTGTTCCCACAAAACTTTGTTTATGAGTGTTAAAATAACAATTTTATATAATAGTAATCCTCACAGGATAGCTTTCTTCTTGTAATTTTTTCTAATCATTTAAAAATATAAAAACCATTCTCAGCCCACAAGCTGCTCCCAAACAGGCTGCTCCCAAACAGGCTACAAATGGGATTTGGCTCACGGGGCCTCAGTTCACAGGCTCCTGGTCTGGGCACTGAATTCCGGGAATATCACGTGCCACGAAGACCTGGGATCCGAGGTGGGTTCTCCGGGTCAACCCTGGACACCACTGAGCAGCAGCTGTCCCCTTTCACATGGACTCTGGAGCCCCAGTTCTGTCATCTGTACAGTAAGCAGTGATGTCACCTGCCCTGTGGTGCTGTTGAAGATTTAATGAGACAATGTGTACACAAGGCTTCGCCCTGTGCTGGTGCGTTATTGTCATCACACCAAGAGCCAGAAAATGAGCCCACGTGCTCAAATCCTTCACCTTTCTGTCCAGTCTCAGCCCAGACTCTCTGAACCAGGGCATTCGGTAGGTCGTGAACTTGAGAGCATGGATCTGGGCATGGGTTTTGCATGATGCTGGCCTTTCCTAAACTAACCGTGTGCATCAACTAGGGCTGAATTACAAAGTACCACTAGCTGGGTGACTTACATGATCGAAAATCATTCTCTTGCAGTCTGGAGGGCTGTAGTCTGAGATCAGAGTGGTTGGCAGGGTTGGCTCCTTCTCGGGGCTCTGAGCCTGTCCCCTGGCCTCTGCTGGTCTGCCGCCAATGGTTGCAGCATGACCCCGATCTCTGCCTTCATTTTCACTCGCTGTTCTCCCTCTGTGTGTGTCCGAATTCTCCCTTCTCATGAGGACACCAGTTATACTGGATCAGGGCCCATGATCACATCCTGGGGTCCTGGGGGTTAGGCTTTGACATATCTTTTTTGGAGGACACAACTCATAACAAACTCTCCGTGTGTTCCAGGCCATCCCATCTGCTTGCTGATCAGGCCTGTGGAATTATATTGGGTTGGGAGTCAGGCGATGTACATCACAGGCAACACATGGACTCTGGAGCTAGTCCACACCTGTGTCCTCAAACTGTGGCCCATGGACTCCCCACATCAGTCACCTGGAGAGCTCATGAAGATTCTGGGATTTAGTGCCAGCCTACAGAGTCTCACTCCCCGTTAGTGTCAGGGTCTGTTATGATCCAATGTGGGGGAGGGGGAATGCACGGAAGGCCTGTTGATGACCACGATCCCCACCCAAAGTCAGGGCCAAGAGGCTGCCAGTGACACCTGGTGGCTGCTGTAGACAAATGAAAGAGAACTAATCTCATCAGATACTGTCAAATTCCTTCCCCAAGTCACTGAGGAAGCAAGGCTCTGCAGCTAATACGCTTGATCTTTATCCGTATTGACTTGAGAGTAGCTAATCTTTTGTTTGACATAGGAATCCTACAAAGCTGGTATCCCAGAGAGGGCTAATTGGAATCTTCCCTGCTGCTCTGATTTTCACAGGGAAGATAAATCAAGGGGAAATATGTGCCTCTCCCTTTGGGCTCCCATTGCTCTTCATTCATCTCTTTGTGACACATCTGTCAGGTTGTAACGACTTATTTACATGTCTCTATCCCCCATTAGATTCTGAACACCTTGAGGACAGGGACAGCATGCATCCCGTTCTCCCCGGCACCCAACTGGGCTGCTGGAACACAGTAGGTGTTCTATCCCTGCTCTGCCCTAGGGCTGAGAGGGGGTGGGTCTGCTGAGGAGCTTCCTCAGGGCTGTCTTCATGTCCTTGTTCCTTAGGCTGTAGATAAAGGGGTTCAGCATGGGGATGACCACCCCGCACATCAGGGCAGCTGCCTTGTCCTTCTGGGAGGAGGCGAGAGATGCGGGCTGCAAGTACACGGCGAAGATGGTGCCATAGAAGAGTGACACCACGGTGAGGTGGGAGCCACAAGTGGAGAAGGCTTTCCACTTGCCCTGAGCAGAAGGGATCTTGAATACCGCCCGGAAGATGCAGGTGTAAGAGAGGAGGATGCACGAGAGTGGGCTGATGCCCATGAGGATGCCGAGAACAAAGATCACCAGCTCGTTGGTGTGAGTGTCCGAGCAGGAGAGCTTCAGCAGGGGCATGAGGTCGCAGAAGAAGTGGGGGATTTCGGAGCCTGCGCAGAAGGTCAGTTGAGCCATGAGGCAGGTGTGTACGAGGGACTGGAGGTTGGTGATCAGCCATGGCCCACCGACCAGCAGCCCGCAGACACGGGGGCTCATGATGACGGAGTAGTGCAGAGGGTAGACGATGGCCACAAACCGGTCAATGGCCATCACGGCCAGGAGGAAGCTGTCCATGGTCCCAAACAGGTGGAAGGCATACATCTGGGCAAGGCAGCCGGCAAAGGGGATGGCTCGGCTCTGGGACCAGAGGTTTGCTAGCATCTTGGGGACGGTGGTGGACGAGAAAAAGGCATCGACGAGGGACAGGTTGGAGAGGAAGAAGTACATGGGCGTGTGGAGGTGGGAGTCTGAGACAATGGCCAGGACTATGAGCAGGTTCCCCAACATGGTGACCAGGTACATGGAGAGGAACAGCCCAAAGAGGAGAGTGTGATTCTCCGGCTTTTCTGAGAGTCCCAGGAGGAGGAATTCGGAGACAGTGGTTTGATTTTCTGGTTCCATGAGCGGCCTGTGTCCACTGTGAAAAACAAAAAGGGGTGGGGGAAGGTGGGAAAGAGAAGCAACATAAGGCCGAGAGTCCCAGTTCTGCACGGAGGTCCATAGGACTCTGTGAAAGTCCACGGAATCCTTCCAGCAAATCTCTCTGTGTTTTGGTGCCTTCGGTGGATCTCTGCTTCCCCGGACAAAGCCGTCCATGCCCGAGAGTCTGCATCTCAGAGGCTTCGCTTAGTTGCTCAGAGACCACCTGTGTATTGCTCATAAACATCTCTGTGACTCTTCCGTGCAGCAAAGATTTGCAAAAACCAAATACAGTGGAACCAAACCAAAACTGAAACCCAGCACAGTTTGGAAGGAAACCCTGGCTGTATTTCTTCCTTTTCTGCCTTTCCCCTTATCTTTCTCTGTCTTCTCTCCTCCCTCCCTTTCACCTTTCCATCAACGGGATGTAATTTTAGCATCAGCTTTGGGTTAG
>PVKM010038561.1:0-14033 GCA_004027735.1 Carollia perspicillata
ATTCCATCATGAGAAAGATTTCCCTCCTGCTTCCCCTTATAGTCACACCCAAATCCCCTGCATCCCTAGCCTCTGGCAACCAATAATTTGCTCTCCATCTCTATGAATTATTTTTTAAATAGGGAGAAACATCAATTTGTTGTTCCACTTATTTATGTTTTCATTGGTTGATTCTTGCATGTGCCCTGACCTGAGATCAAACCTTGGCATATCAGGTTAATGCTCTAACCAACTGATCTACCTGGCCAGGGCTATATATATTTTTTATTTTTGAAAATGTTATGTAAATGGAATCACATTGTACGCTACGAACTAAGTTGCTTCAACACACCCTTCATGTGCTGAAACCCTAACCCTCAATGTGACTGTATTTGGAGATATGTTCTTAGGAGGTAATAAAGGTTAAACAAGGCCATGAGGATGGGGCCCTAATCTAACAGAATTAATGTACTTACAAAAGGAGACACTAAGGATCTGTCTCTTGTGCACATGTGTCCCCCATGTGAGGACTCAGTGAGAAGTCAGCCAGTAGCAAGTCAAGGGGCCTCATCAGCAACTAACCCTGCTGGACTTTAATCTAAGACTCCAAAACAGTTTCCAAAACTGTGGGGAAATGAATTTCTATTGTTTAAGCTACCCATCTATGACATTGTCTTATGGCATCTCTAAAGGACTAGTGTACTCTATGTGATCTTTGGAGATTTTTATTTTTTCCACATGGCATAACATTCTTGAAATTTGACCAAGTTGTTGGGTATAGAATAGTTTGTTTCATTATATTGTCAAGAAAGCGTCTACCTGGCTGCTGTTAAGAGCTTTGATTTGTCTTTGGTGTTCTGCAGATTATGATGTGTCTAGGCGTTCATTTCTCTTTTTTTTTTCTAAATATCTTGGAATTTGTTCTGCTTCCTGAATCTGAGAATTGATGTCACTAATCAGTTCTGGGAAATACTTAGACATTATCTCTTCTAATATGGCCTCTCTACATTCTCTCTTTTCTTTCCTTCTAGAACTCTAATTGGGCATAGTCGATGTTCTCATTCTATCCTCCATGACTCAACTTTTCTTATACATTTTGCATCTCTCTGTATCTTTTTGTTTTATTCTGGGTCATATCTTCAGATTTATATCAGAGATCAATTATTGTCTTTAGTAGTTGAAGCCAACTACTGAGTTTTTTATGTCAATTATTATTCTTATAGCAACTGTATTATGACATAAATTCACAAACTAAAAAGCTCACCCTCTTAAAGTGCACAAATTTATTTTTTTGTTTTTTCTTATTACTTTCATAATTAATTATTTAATTTATTTTTAGAACTAGGAGAAGGGAGAGAGATAGAGAGGGAGAGAAACAGCAATATGTGGTTGCCTCTCACTCACCCCATACTGGGGACCTGGCCCGCAGCCCAGGCATGTGCCCTGACTGGGACTCGAACCGGTGATGCTTTGCTTCACAGGTGGGCACTCGATCCACTGAGCCACACTGGCCAGGGCTTTTTCTTATTTGTTTTTTTTTTAATAAGTGGCATACAATTAGTTGATAATTGATATACAGTATGAGTTTAAGGCATACAGCATAATGGTTTGATTTACATATATTGTGAAATGATTACCGCAACAGATTCCACTAACATCCATCTTCATATAGCTACAATGGGAAGAAAAGGAAAAAGAAAAAATATTTCCTCCCTGTGATGAAAACTTTCAGGATTTATAAAGTGCATGAGTTTAGTGATTTTTAGTACAGTTAGAGAGTTGTACATATACCAGCATTACCAATGTCCAGAACATTGTCATCACCCCAGAAAAAACCCCACACCCATCAGCAGTCACTCCATTTTCCCCTCTCCTCCCATTCCCTGGAAACTACTAATCTACTCTCTGTCTCTACGGATTTTCCTGTTATGGATATTTCATATGAATGGAATCCTTCAATATGTGTCCTTTTGTGCCTGACTTTTCTTTTCACATAGCAAAATTTTTCAAGGTTCATTCATGTTGTATCAGTACTTCATTCCATTTTATTGCAAAACAATATTCCTTGTATGTACCGTATTCTGCACCACCTTTTGTTAGCCATTCATCAGTTGATAGACTTAGGAGCTGTTTCCACTTTTTGGCTATTATGAATAATGCCACTATGACAACTCATGGATAAGTTTTTGTGTGGACATATGTTTTCAATTCTCTTGGTTATATACCTAGGAACGGAATTATTGGGTTATGTGGTAACTCTTATTTAATAATCTAAGGAACTACTGGACTATTCTCCGAAGTGACTGCATAGTTTTACATTCCCACCACAATGTATGAGAGTTCCAATTTTCCTACATCCTTGCCAATGCCTTTTATTTCCATCTTTTTCATTATGGTCATCTTGGTGGGTATGCAGTGGTGGTATCTCATTGTGGTTTTGATGAACAGTTTCCTAATGACTAATGGTGCTGAACATACATGGGCTAATTGGCACATATCTTCTTCGGAGAAATCTCTGGTCAAATGCTTTGCCCATTTAAAAAATGGTTTATTTATCTTTTTTTATTGTGATTTTTTAAGAGGTTTTTAGATTTTCTGAGTACAAGTCCCTTATTACAAATATTTTTCCCATTCTGTGAATTCTCTTTTCACTTTCTTGATGTGTCCATTGAAGAACAATTTTTTTTAGTTTTGATGAAACCCATTTATCTGCTTTTCAGTTGTTGCTTATGCTTTTCATGTCATACCTAAGAAACTATTGACTAACCCAATTTCACAAAGCCTTGCTCCCGTGTTATATTCTAAAAATGTTATACTTTTACCTCTTACATTTAGGTCTTAGATCCATTCTGAGTTAATTTATGTATATGCTTTGAAATAAGAGTCCAACTTAAATGAATATCCAGTTGGCCCAGAACCGTTTTCTGAAAAGATTATTCTTTCTTCCATTGAACTGTCTTGGTGCCTCTTATAAACTGAATAAGTTTACAAGCTTGTGTCCTCCCCACCCCCACGTCCCACCCAAAAATTCATGTGCTGGAATTCTAACCTCCAATGTATTGGAGGTTGGGCCTTTGGAAAATGATTAGATCAGGAAGCACTTATAAAAGAGACTCCCTCCCCCCTCAAAAACAGAACAGAACAAAACAAACAAACAAAGAAACACAGATAAAACAAGAGACTCCAGAGAACTCTCACCCTTGTGCCATGTGAGCATACACCACGACAACAGCTGTCTGGGAAGCGGAAAGTGAGCCTTCAGCAGACACTGAATCTACCATGCCTTGATCTTGGACTTCCAACCTCCAGAATAAATGTTGTTGGAGCCACCCAGTCAATGGTATTTTTGTTATAAAAGCCCAGACTGATTAAAAAAGGACCTTTGTCAAAAATCAGTACCTGTAAGGAATAATTTCTGGACTCTTAGTTTCATTCCACTGATCTGTATGTCTATACTTATACCACACCATCTCGATAACCGCAGCTTTGTAGTGAAATTTAAAATTGGAAAGTATGCTCCACCTTTGTCCTTCTTTTCAAGACAGTTTTTCCTATTCTGGATCCCTTGCATTTCCATATGAATTTTGGATTAGTGTGTTAATTCCTCCCAGAGAAATAGCTAATATTTTGATAGGAATTATTTTGAAACTGTATACCAACTTGGAGATTATTACTACTTTAACAATATTAAGTGTTCCACGAACAAGGAATATCTTTCCATTTAGCTAGTTCTTCTTTAATTTCTTTCAATAATGTTTTGTAGTTTTCAATGTACAAATCTTCAACTTCTTTTGTTAAATTTATTTTTAAGGATTTTAGTGTTTGATGCTTTTATAAATACATGATTTGTTCATAATTTCATTTTAAGTTATTAATTTATGTATAGAAATCTAATTGATTTTAATATATTTTTAATTTATCCTACAACTTTGATGAACATGTTTATTAGTTTTAACATTTGTGTGTATGTGACTGTTTTAGCATTTTCTGTATATAAGATTGTGGCATTTCTGATTGGTGATAGTTTTACTTCTTCCTTTTCAATCTGGATGCCTTTTATTTTTTTCTTGCTTAATTGCCCTGGCTAAAACCTTCAGTACAATGTTGGATAAAAGTGGCAAGAGCAGATATCTCTGTCTCATTCCTGATCTTAGAGGGAAAACCCAGTTTTTCACCATTGTGTGTCGTTAGCTATGTGTTTTTCATAAATGGCCTTTATCAGATTCAGAATTTCTCTTCTATTGCTAATTTGCTGAGTGTTTCTTCATCAAATGGTGTTAGATTTTTGTCAAATGTTTTTCTACATCTATTAATATGATTCTTGTCCTTTATTCTATTAATACATTACATTGACTGATCTTCATATTTTAAACCAACCTTGCATGCCTGTGATAAATCCCTCTTGGTCATGGTGTGTGATTATTTTTATATGCTACTGAATTCAGTTTGCTAGTGTTTTGATGAGGATATTTAAGTGCGTATCCACAAGGAATATTAGTCTGCAGTTTTCTTGTAACATCTTTGTATAGTTTTGGTATCAGGGTAATACTGGCCTCATAAAATGGGTTGGAAAGTGTACCATCTGTTCTAATTTCTGCAAGAGTTTGTGAAGGATTGGTAGTAATTCTTCTTTAAAAGTTTGGTGGAAGTCACTAGTGAGCCATGTGGGCCTGGGTTTTTTTTTTCAAATGTTAATTTAATCTCTTTACTTTTTATAGCTGCATTCAGATTTTCTCTCTCTCTCTCTCTCTCTTTTTTTTTTTTTTTGAATCAGTTCTGGTAGTTGTGTCTTTCTTGTAATTTTTTACTTATTAGTTTATCTAATTTGTTGGCAAACAACTGTTTATAGTATTCCCTTATAATTCTTTTTATTCTGAAAGGTTGGAAGTAACAGCCCTTCTTTCATTCTTGATTTTAGCCATTTGAATCTTCTCTTTTTTTCTCGTCATTAAAAATTGTTGTTGATCTTTTGTTGATCTAAAAATTGTTGATCTAAAAATTGTTGATCTTTTAAAATCAATAAAACTTTTGGTTTTGCTGATTTTTCTCCATTGTTTTTCTATTCTCTGTCTTATTTATTTTCTCTCTAGTTTTTATAATTTTGTTCCTTCTGCTTGTTTTTGGTTTAGTTTGTTTTTTTTCTAGTTTCTTAAGCAGAATATTAGGTTTTTTTGAATTGGGATTATTCTTCTTTTTTAAATGTAGGGATCTAAAGGTATAAATTTCTCTCTAAGCCTCCTTTTGCTTCATCCCGTAAATTTTGGGATGTTGTGTTTCACTTTGATTCATCCCAAAGTATTTTCTAATTTCCTGTGTGATTTCTTCTTTGACTCTTTGGTAAGTTGGTACTATGCTTAATTTCCATATATTTGGGAATATCCTAAATTTCTTGGAATTGATTTCCAATTTCATTTCATTATGGTCAGAAAATATATTTTCTGTGATTTCAATATTGATTTCTAAATTTATTGAGGACTGTTTTGTGGCCTAGAATGTCCCATGTGCACATGAGAAGAATGCATAGCCTGCTGTTATTGGAGAGAATGTTTTACATATGTCTATCGGGTCTAGTTGATTAAGTGTTTAAATCATTTATTTTTTTATTGGACTTTTGCCTAGTTCTTATAATATTATATTTTTCATTTCTAGAACTACTTTTTAGTCCTTAAAATTATGCTTGGTTATTTTTAATCAGCTCTTTCTCTTTAATCATATTTCACCTCCCTTTTAAACTATTATATGCCAATTAGGCACACCTATTTTATATACAGTATGTGATAATTCCAATTAATGCATGTTTTTATAGATTGAGTCTGCTGTCTGCTACTTTTCACGTACGTTGCCGTGCTTTTTGTATATTCTGTAATACTTAACAGCATGCTCCTATTCTTTGGACCATTATCTATGGAAATTGTTGGAGGCCTGACTTTAAGGTATATTCTTTCATAAAAGATTTGGCTTGCTTCTCTGGGTACCTGTACATTACATTTTTAGACTGAGGTTTTAAACCTTGTAGGTAATTTGAATTAAGGACAAGACTCATATGAAAACTGATGAGGTTTACACATTACCAGGGTAGATTTTTTTCTCCCTTCACCTAACAGAAAAGTCAAGATAGCAAGTTCCCTTGTTGTCTTTTCCATCAGGGTAAATTTGTTTGTTATTTATCATTATAGTGATGCTATTCCCTTGGGGTTCGCACCTTTATGCAAGATATTCTTTCAGATTCCATACTTTGGGCTGAAGTATAGAATTTTAGCTTCTGTTCACTGTGCCATGAAGTGCTATCCAATGAAAACTCAAGGTTACCAACGTTAAGCAGATGACTTCAAGGTGAAAACCAACCCCAGGGCTATTTTTTCTATTTGCACTTCACCTTTCGTTTTATTTTTGGCATGTGACATTTTTTTACTGCAAGCTCAGTGATGTATAAGTACATGTGTTTTAAAACATTTTTAAGATTTTATTTATTTATTTTTAGAAAGAGGGGAATGGACAGAGAAAGAGAGGGAGAGAAACATTGATGTGAGAGAGAAACATCAATTGGTTGCCTCTTGTATGCACCACTACCAGGTACATGCACCTCATGCATGTACCCGGACTGGGAATCAAACAGATGATCTTTTGCTTTGTGGGACAACTTCCAACTAACTGAGCCATGTCGGTCAGGGCTGTATTTTAATTTTTTTTAAAGAATTTATTGATTTATTTTTAGAGAGAAAGGAAGGGAGGGAGAAAGAGAGAGAGAGAAGTATTAATGTGTGGTTGCCTCTCACACACTCCCTACTGGGGCCCTGGCCCACAACCCAGGCATGTGCTCTAACTGGGAATCGAACTGGTGACCCTTTTTTGGCACTCAATCCACTGAGGCACATTGAGCTGTATTTTAAATTTTTATTCAGATATTTTAACTTTTTTTTTAAAGATTTTATTTATCTTTAGAGGGGAAGGGGACAGGGAGAGAAATATCAATGTATGGTTGCCTCTCGTGCATCCCGTGCTGGGAACTGGCCTGCAACCCAAGCATGTGCCCTGACTGGGAATTGAACCACGTTTGTTTGGTTCGCAGGCCCGCACTCAATCCACTGAGCTATGCCAGCCAGGGCAATTTTAACTTTTTTAAGGAGGGATTTTAAAGGTATGTAGTAAGTCATACTGCCCATGTTACCCATTTGTCCTCAGGAGCACAGCAACTTCCATAATTCAGAGAAAAGAACATACTAAAGCTCTGACTGGTGTAGCTCAGTGGATTGAGCGTGGGCTGAGAACCAAAGGGTCACCAGTTCGATTCCCAGTCAGGGCACATGCCTGGGTTGCAGGCTGGGTTCCCAGTGGGGACCATGTGAGAGGCAACCACACACTGATGCTTCTCTTCCTCTTTTTCTCCTTCCCTTCTCCTCTCTCTAAAAATAAATAAATAAAATATTTTAAAAATAGAGAACCTATTAAAAAGCTGTTCCTTTTGACTACCTTCTCGATGCATCTTACAATCTGAATAGGCATCTCTTTAGGAGAAAGTGCTTGTGGAATAGTGATTCCCACTGCTCGCCCTTAGCTCCTCCACTCTTTTGTCCACTCAGTCTCCCTGACATCAAGGTCTCAGGTCAGAATGACAGTGTGCCCAAAGCAGGAAGCAGCGGGAAGAACCAGCACCTGAGCATACGTAACCGAAACAGAGTGCCATGCTGAAAGTCAGGAGCAGGAGGGGAGTCAGATAGGACAGAGGAGTGAAATGTGAATACCAGAGTATCCAGGTCAGTTTCCTTTCTCCTCCCCTCCTTTTTCAAGCTGTGCCTCTGTATCTGTTTGCATTGCAGCGTGAGAACTGTCACTTTGGATGTTGCTAACAGAGCCATACCTCCCATGGCAGACACTGTCACTCCATTAATGCTGTCAGTCAGCACTGCTTCAGCTTTGCCTTACAGCTTCATTTTGAGCCATCATATAAAACATCCCCATTTTTTTCTATACCTAATACTAATTCATATCTCCCTCATTTCTTATCCTGCTGAGTGGGTTTTGAGAAAGTCTGAGTGCACGAACACACATCTGTCACTTTACTTTTTTAGTTTCATCCTGTCATTCCAGCCAGCAAGAACTTTTAGTCCTGGTTCTGTCTGCTGATCCTGTTTTTTCTTGTCATCTGCCAACTTGATGAGCACTCCACTATCTATTCATCCAAATCACTGATAAACTATGTAGCTCGATCAGACTTACCGCTTGAAGTTTCCTTCCACACTGATGTTGATGCATTACCCAATGCCCTTTGGGTATGACTGCTCAACCAGTTATTGATTGACCTCGCTGTGCTTGTGCCAAGAACAAGTCTGCCTGGATGTCATGTGTGTTCTTGTCAGTAGCGTTGTTACAAGTGCATGTTTTGTTGACCCCCCAGTACAGCAACCATCTCGAAAGAGTGAGTCCAAGACCCGTTCCACAAGACTTGTTCTTGGTGGAACCATTTTAGAGCCTAGTGATCCCTGCAGCCCATTTTTTCATTCTTGTCTGAGGACATTTTTTTTCATTGCTTTTTTTTTTAAGAGAGAGAGAGGAAGGGAGAGAGAGAAACATTAATGTGGAAGAGAGAATCATTGCTTGGTTGCTGTATGCACCTAGGCTGGATATCATGGTGCCCAGACCAGGGACCAAAGCTGCAACCTAGGCACATGCCCTGACCAGGAAGGGAACCCACAGCCCTTTGGCTACAGGATGAAGCTCCAAGCCACCGAGCCACACCAGCCAGGGTTCTGTTGCCTTTTTAAAGTGACTCACCAGCAACCTCTTACTAATCAACTCCAGAAAATGACCCACCTGTGTCATGAAAATCACCAGTTTGGGATTTATGGACCATGCATTTATAAAAGGGCATTCTTTTCTTCTTTTGAAGATCAAACAGATCAAAATCTATTGAAATCATGTAGTCTACCTGATTGAGCTTTTAAGTAATATCTTAGGTAGGCAGCTGTAAAGGGAGGCCTAAAATATAGGGGCTTAAGCAGAATAAAAGTCTACTTCTCTCTCAAATAAAATATGGGTAAGCACCTTTGGTAGTTACGGCAGCGTTATAATAATCAGGGACTCGGTGTCCTTCCCTCC
Organism: Carollia perspicillata; assembly: GCA_004027735.1. NCBI lineage: Eukaryota > Metazoa > Chordata > Mammalia > Chiroptera > Phyllostomidae > Carollia > Carollia perspicillata. Next base: position 9,076 of record PVKM010038561.1, read on the forward strand.
TGTTACTCTCAACAGGCTGCTTCTATCTGACAGTTTAAGATGGCTATGCCTGCTCCTCTCTCACGTCTTAATGGAAGCCAGTGAGAAGACGGAAAGGAAGAAAGGGGAGAGCATGTTCTTTCTTTTAATGGGAACGACCCAGGAAGTTCAGACATCACTTTTGCTTTTCATTGGTCATGAGTCAATCACATTGCCACATCTAGTTGAAAGGGAGGCTGGGAAATAATCATCTTCATTTCAGATAACTAAGGACTTACCCAGAGTAATGCACTCCTCCCGGTTTACTCATGTCTTTTCCGGTACCAGCACGGAAAGTCCTGTGTCCTGCAGACCGCCTCAGTCAAGGGCCCACAGGGAGTTGGTCACCCTGTATCTCACTAAAACTTGGAGGTTCTAAAGACAGAAGGGGGAGATGGTGGACCACAAGGTTTCTTCCTCACTCTCCAGTTTGTCTTACGGATCTACTAATTCTTCCTGTATGTGAGGATGCTTTTCTTCCTTTTAGTTTGAAGGTTTTTCTCCTTGAAATACAGGACTGAAAAAAAAAAAAAAGGAGAAAGAAACAGAGGACTAAAGTGAAATAGATGTTAAGAAGTCTTCATTGTCCTTATTATCGGTCAACACTGCATCTATTATCCACTCTCCCTTCTCTTGCCTCTGAACGTTCATTTAATCCCTTTTGCTGATTTTGGCATTTTAAAGAAAAAGTCAGGCAATTTACAAAAAAAGGTATGAAAAGGGCCATGAAACACATGAATAAGTGCTTAACATCACTAGTAATCAGAAAAATGCATGGGTTTCATTATCCATGACGAGGTTCCTGTACATCCGTTAGGATAACTGAACTATTAAAAGAATGATAATAGCAAGTATGGGTGAGAACATGGCACTACTGCCATCCACATACGCTGCTGTTGAGAATTTAAAATGACACGCCACTTCGGAAGACATTTTGGTGGTATCAGTGAAAGCTAAACACACACCTACAATATGACCCAGCCATTCCACTCTTAGATATTTGCCTAAGAAAAGTGAAAGTTTATATTTCTACAAGACTTGAACATGAATATTCATAGCAACTTTATTTGTAATATGCATAAGCCTATAAATAACCCAAATATTCATCAACATGTGAATGGATAAACAAATTTTGGTATCTCCGTACAATAGGGTGCTCCTCATCAATACAAATGAACAAACCATTGATTTACAAAACAACATAGATGAATCTCAAAGTCATTACATTGAGTAAAAAAGCCAGACTCCCCCGCAACGAAAAGATATATGATCCTATTTTGTGTATGATGCCATTTGTATAAATTCTGGAAAATGCAAACTAACATATGCTGACAGAAACAGATCAGAGATCACCTAGGGACAGGGGTAGAAGGAAAGCTGGATGACAAAAGGACACAGGAAATTTTAAGGGTATTGGAAATAAATGTTCAGTATCTTGACTTGGTGGTGCTTAATTTTACGCTTTAAATATGTTCAGGTCACACCTAAGCAAAGTAGTTTTAAGACAGTGAACTGCTCTTTTGGCAAAAGTAAAATACAGTGTTGGAAATCAAGAGGGTGGTTAGCTTTGGCCAGGGTTGGGGGTTGGGGAATGCAATGATTAGAAGGAGTCATGAGTGGGTTTCTGGAGTTGCGGGCTGTGTTCTGTTTTTTTGATCTGGGTGCTTAGTGTGTGGGTGTGTGCAGTTTGTGAAAATGAGTTGAGCAACCCAATTGTGATTGCTGTGCTTTGGGGTATGTGTGCTGTAGTTGAATAATGCTTAGTAAGGGGAAAAGATCAAGCCCCATCTCCTTTTGGGCTTGTTTCTTTACAGATACCGTTTTCACACGTCTGTCTGACTGTGCAAAGTCATCCTTGGTTCTGCCCCCTTCTTTCCATCTTCTGTGTGTTCTCGAAAAGAATGAGCTTTCAGAGAATAAGACATTTCTTGCAGGTATATCCTTGTTAATTCACTAGGACAATTTGAGGCCATTTATACATGGATGGATTGGAAAAGCAAGGTGAGATCGTAGGCTGCAAGCTCCTAGAGAGCATGTGTTGAATTCCAACCTCTGGACCAGTTCCTGGCTCACTGTATGTGCTTGCTAAATATGCTTACTTCGCGAAGGTCACTGCCGACTTTTTTGATATGCTAACTAATATATGTTTCTTTTGAATAAAGTAAGCTCTTTCATCATATTCTACTTTTAAATTTTATCATACTAGTCTTAATTAAAACTGTAATTTTGCCTTATTGACTTTTCCCCGCAATTGGGGAAACTGAGGCTGTAAGTATTTTATTTCTCAACTACTTTCCTCATAAGAATCATTGGGAACCTCATGCCCTCTTTCTTCTATGCTATATTTGTTTTTTTCCCCTCCATCCTCATCCATATTTTGTACAAATATCTCTAAGATACTGTTTAAGCAAGTGTCTAGGTTACTTTATCTATTTCTTGTTTTACATTAAGGTTTATTCTACATGGAAGGTTTTTAATCACTTTTTTGTTTCATCTTTGTACATCTCTTTATCTAAAAACAAATACATTTTATCTTAAAAATTCTCCCGAGCAGCTCAACTAATCTCTGAGCAAGCCTGTTCTTCCCTGCTTTTGTGGGATCCGCTCGCTCTCTAGTCAGGCACTTCCCATTTCAGCTCTTCATGTGAACGTCCAGAATGAACAATGCCCCAGTGCCATCTGTTACAAAACTGTTCCCCTTCTTTATTTCTTTCCCCGAGTCCCATAGACAACTTGCAAGAAGCAGCTACAATACCATGTATAGTCCCTAGGCCTTCCGTCACCTGCCTGATAATTTACAAAGATTAAAAATTCTTTTGCTTTTCCGTCCCAGTGGCACTCTTGCAAACATGGGGAATGTTCCTAAAATGCACTGGACTTCCTGTAAGTGTGGTAAGCATCAACCCCAGATAGTCACACAGTACGAGGAGGGTAAGGATTCTCTGTATGTGAGGGGTAAGCGGCTTCATGACAGGAAGCAGAGTGGCTACAGTGGGCAGACTGAGCCAATTTTCCACAAAAAGGCTAGCGCTACAGAGAAGATTGTGCTGAGGCCTGAATGAGGTTGAGTCCAATTGCAGCTCTAAGAGAATGCTGGCTATTAAGAAATGGAAGCATTCTGAACTGGGTGGTGATGAGAAAGGGCCCAGTGATAGATACAGTTCTAAGCTTCATATTTTGTTTTATTATGTGACAAAAAAATCTTGAGGATAAAAAATTCTTTTCGTTCTCTTTTAAGCAATGCCTCCTCTTCCTGTAAGTCACAACCTGTGGATCTCTGTGAGTGGGTTTGAGATAATGTTCACTCAACTCTATGCCATCTGAGGCAGCACAGTGCTCTGGTCGTGTCTGGACCCATTAATCCATTCTACCTAACCTGTATCTGTCTGTCTGTCTATCTATCTATCTATCTATCTATCTATCTATCTATCTATCTATCTATCATCTATCCATCCATCCATCCATGTTTCTTTTCTAGAAGGTTTTTTATAGATTCTCATTAAGTTTTGTTTTTCCAGTACTACCCTGGTTCCTCAGTTTTTCTTCTCTGCTACTTTTTTGTTGTAGTCAACTATATTTTGATTCAAGTGTTTCTATTCACCTTCTCAGAATCTTTCATTTCCTAGTTTCTTTTCTTTCTGAAGTGAATATTATTTCTTCCAATGAACCTAGGAATTTTACCTTTTTTGTCAAGTGGCATCAGAATAACACTAAATCATTCTTTGGGCAAGGAAATATGAATTCAGAAACATGAGTATCCCCATTGAGAAAGCAATCTGCTTCTGACGAAAGGGAAATGACAAAGCGATCTCAGGAGTCTTTGTTTACTCAGGTGCAGTAGAGTGACTTGCCTCTGCTCCAGAATGTTTCCAATGCTTGTGAGTTACACGGCTTATTTTAAAGCTAGTCCAAGTGGACTAAGATCAAAGGTCCGTGCTGAGGGAGTTCTGCTGTACTTTGGGTTTCCTTCCTGATGTCATTCACTTTTTGCTCATTGTTACTCAAGGTTCAAGTAGATAAGAACTCTCTCAGAAGTGTTCCAGAGCTGGCCTTCACCTTTTAAAGTGAAACACCGGCCTTCATGCAGGTATATATCTCTAGGTTTGTGAACAATATTTTAGATAACTTCACAAAGCCATGAACATGCTAGTGTAGAGGACAGTGGAATGGCTGCCCTGTTTGAAACCTGAAGCTCTAAGAGGCCATGACCTCTGGTGTATGCACTAGTGTGAGAGAATGAGACAGAAAGTCAGATATGAGTGAAGAGGATGATGCATTGTTATTGTCTCTGAGGCCTACTCCACTTGCCTTGTCATGGGTTATTTACTTCAGCCAAAACTTTCTTGCTTAACCTTGTGTTATCTGAGTTTCCGGCATGAGTATGCAAAAAGCCCTAGAGGTCACGTGCGCCCCTCCTACCAGTAGGATCCCAGTTACCAACTGGCAGCCCTTATTAGTAGCTGGACTTCTGGGGAGGTGGGGTCAGATCTGGGCACTCCAAACATGCAGGCCTGAACTTGGAAGCCCAAACAGAAGGGAGGAGAGAAAAGGAGGCAGCTCACTAAACAGTTCAAACATATAAGTAATGTCTTGTTTCTCCAGCCTCTGGGCAAGGTCGACCTGGTAAACGAAGCAGTCAGCAGCTATGAGAGGCAAAATGAGAACAGTGCGCAAGCTTTACGCAGATCCCTACATGAAGGAGGAGCTGTGGTACCAGACACAATAAAAAATGTGTTCATCTTATAACTGAAAGTTTGTACCCTTTGACCAACATCTTTCAGTTTTCTCCATGAAATTCTCAGAAATTCTTGAACAAGGGGCTCTGCATATTCATTTTACATTGGGCCGCACAAATCTCATAATTGGTCTTGTGAAGGCTCAGATGTAGCCATCTGGGATGCAGTGGTGGCTGGAGGTGAAGTGCAGACCTGGCAGCAGGG
>PVKM010038562.1:0-14064 GCA_004027735.1 Carollia perspicillata
TAAACGCCTGGCCATCCACTACCTGGAAATTCACAGAAAAGTGGGGGCAGTTTTTCCCAATCTCCTGAGCACCTCTAAGTAGGAAATTGACGGGCAAATCCTTTCAGACATTCTAGAACACCACGTTCCCGTATAATTTGGTCTCTAGGTCTAGAACACTCACCCATGTTGAAGAGACATTGTTGCTAGGATACAACCAATGAGTAAACACCCTGAGTCCTATTGTTGTTTCATAGAATCCAGCCTCTGTGGCTGTAGTACACCAGTTCAGCTAAGGGTATGCACGATCTCCTAATCATTCTAACTAATGGACACTCTCTAGTCTCCTCCCCAACCAGATCTGTCACTCTGTGATCTCCAGAACATTCCTTGTACCTCTGCCCCAAGTCTGCCTCTTAAATATTGCTGATCCTCAGGCTCCTCCCCCAGGCCCCTGACTCTCAAGACATGCAAGTTCAGGACCAATGCTGAGGGCAGGCCCCTTCAATTTGGCCTCCCAGGACCCCGGCTTCTCCCTTCCCTCCGCTGCTGATGCTGCCTTCGGGGCACCCAGGCCCAGGCCATGGCTGCAAACAGGCCTCAGCTGCTGCAGGGAATGGTACGCGGCTCCACCTCGAGCAGTTCCCCAGCCTCAGTTGTATGTCTGCCTTCTTTCTAGATGTCTCCACCTGGTTGGAGCTGCCTTCCTGCTCCTCCACAGCAGTCCCTCATCCTCCAGGGGCCTGCACCCCATCTCAGTTAATCAGCTCACCTTCAGCCCTCAGTTACCCGAGGTGGAACAGTAGAAGTCATCCCCCATCCCCTGGTCAGGCTGACTTCACCTCCTCGTAATTCTCCAGATCTTTGCTCCCTCGCCGTACCACTGCCTCATATGGGACCCTCACATCTCTGTCCCAGCTGGTGGCTGTCATCACCCGTCACTCTCCCGCCTCCAGTCAGACAACCCACTTGGCCCAGTCACCAGGACTCCCTCCGCGGTTGACATCCGCAGGCACGGAGCCTGTGCGGAGAATGGGTTTCCCTCTATGGAGGGCGATCTGACGTCAGATCCCAATGAGAAACGTATATGTTCTTCGACTCCGCCATTCCAGGGCAAGGAGCTCGCCCTCTGCACATGTTACCTGCAGTGCTGCTGATGAAAACCACAGGGCGCCCCCCACAGGGGAGATGTGGAAAACAACGTGCTGGACTGGGGAACATTTCAAAGCCAAAAAAATGTCGAGGCGGGCTGAGCACACTAGTCAGGACGACTTGGAGACGCGGAAACACCAAGCAAGGGCTGCAGCAGTGGCTCCGTGTGTACAGCGGGGCGTGTACAGACATGCTCTGGTGTTCAGACTCTGGAAGAAAACACTAACTCTGGGCGCGGAGCTTGCTCTCCAGAAATGGAGCTCGGGGTAAAGGTGTGTGGGGGCGAGGGGGGCGGTGCTCTGGGTCTACCTTTTGACCCGTCCGATTTCTTTACATTGAGTCTGTTTTACTTTTTCAAATGAAAAGATGTCCAACCTGTCCTGTGCCCCGTGTCCAGAGACCGTTCTAAAGTGCAAATCTGCTCACGTGTCATTCCGTACTTCACTCTCTGCGGGGCTCTCCAGGACGGCTGTCTGGGACAGTCAGTTCATGCTTTGCGTAGAGCAGTTACCACCTGTGAATTATCTGTAGCGCCTGCTCACTCTCAAAAGTGTCCTCGGGTGAACCATCGATCAAATCCCCCCTCCGTGGGTGGCCCTAAAGATACAGTCGACCCTCCTGAACACAGATGGCAAGCCTGCCGCCCCGGGCCAACCCCCACCTCCATCCTAACGGCCCTGCAAGCTCTTTAAACTCCAGAAGCACTGAACTATACAGCTCCCCTGAACACGAGCTATTCTCAGCCCCCAGGCCTTGGCTCCTGCTGTACCTCTCCCGGGAACGCCCAGCATACCCACCCGGCCCCGGCACAGCCAGCCACCCCAGTTCCGAGGGGGCTGCTGATTCAGCCTGGTCATTTGGCTGAGTGTGGTGACACAATTGCTTGGTGAGAGGGGGAACCTGCACCTGGCACCCAATGGGCAGGTAGAGGAGAAGGGATGTGGACTCAGGGCTTGCCCTGAGCATCTTTTACCCGAAGACGAGGGGGCTGGGTCTCCAGCAGGACTGCGGCCATGGCTTCGTCCGAGGGCCGAGGCTGCAGAAAGGTGAGGCTGAGAGGTGGGACCCAGGCCAGGGCTCACAGCAAGTTTCTCTTGGGCCAAGACTCATTTCCTAAAACATCTTCTAGATTTTGCTCACAGAAATACAAACAGTGTCTGGGAAAAGGCCAGCCATTGTTAACGTAAGGAGGATGGTTTGCAAAACAACCATGTAAACTGGCAGCCAAGGAGAGTGGACTCAAATGTGAATGCGTGAACATGGTGACTTCACAGTACTGGCCAGTGGGGGCGGTAGACACCATTGAGTGAGCGTGTGCACTGTGTGGCCATCACATTCAAAATGACTGAGCAAGTAGAGCAACAGATCAGCATCAAATTTTGCATTAAGCTTGAACATTCCTCCACGGAAATTATTTGGATGATTCAGAAGGTTGCAGCTGTGGGCAACTGGTGATGGGCAGCTTCATCATGACAATGTACCTGTTCATGCATCATGTTTCGTGCAGAAGTTTTTTTTTTTTTGGTGAAACATCAAATCACCCAGGTGACTCAGGTCCCCTACAGCCCAGATTTGGCAACCTGCAACTTCTGGCTTTTCCCAAAACTAAAATCACCTTTGAAAGGGAAGGGATTTCAGACCATCAATGAGATTCAGGAAAATACGATGGCACTACTGATGGTGATTTGGGAGAACTGCGTGAGGTCCCAAGGTGTATATTTGAAGGTGACTGAAGGGTTGTTTGTTATCCTGTGTACAATGTTTCTTATATCTTGTAACTTCTTCGATAAATGTCTCTATTTTTCATACTACATGGCTGGATACCTTCTGGACAGACCTCTTAGATTTCAATGTGTGTAGGAGCCATACTTCCTGTTTCCCACCTGCCCCAGGCTCCCTGGCCTCCTCTACTTCTGCCGCTCAGCATCAATGTTAGCCTTTGTCTGCAGCGACACCTAGCGGACGTGGCTGGACACACCAGCGCCTCTCTGGGCGGCTTCCATCAGCCAGACTGAGCCCAGTGGGCTCCTGGAGGGCATGAGAAAGCAGGACTGAAGAAATAAGCCCAAGGAGGAGGCTGGACAGTGATAGGACGGAAAATAGACTCGTGCAGCCTGGTCAGCAACACAGGCCCTGGAGCCTGACCAACCTGGCTCTGTCCTCCACTTGGACACCTTCCAGCCTGTGACCCTGGGGGCGTCCCAAGGCCTCTCGCCAGCTCACCTCTGAAAGGAAGGCAACCCTTCCCAGCTCACAGATTGCTCCTGGGGGTTAGTTACCTGAGCTGGTTCAGGTAACATGGGAAGTGGTGGCTGACCAGGTAAGATCACAGTAAAACAGAAGGATGGGTCACTCCGCTGTTGCCACCGCTCTCCCACCAGACACTCAGGCTCGTAAACACACACTATGACATCTGTTCATTCAACAAAAATGCTGAATGTGCCAGGCACTAAGTCCAGAGGGAAGGGGAAAGACCTACCTTTCCATGTTTATAAGCAAGAAGAACCAGGATTCTCCTAGGCCACAGGGTCGGGTTCTTCATCCAGTCAACTGTCCACTGAGCACCTGGTCAGTACAGGTTCAGCAGGGCCCCAGCCCTCAGAGTGCCCCCTGGAGGGGCAGAACCACAGGGAGGCCTTGCCAGAGATCTGTCCCCAGCCCTGAGGGAGCAGGGAGGCCTCTCAGAGGAGGAGGCACACTGATCTAGAAGGTTCCAGAATGTTCCCTTTCCACTGAGAGTCAGTTTCTCTCCAAAGCACACTCTGTAGGCGGCACACACGGCCCACAAAGAAACAGCCTCCCTTCGATCCAGCTCAGGATTTTCACCATTTCAATCTCTGCTCAGAAGTGGGGCCCAAGTGGAGACGGAGCTGCTGCCTCCTTCTGCCGCTACCAGGGAAGAGATGGAAACGCACTAGGGGGTTTTCTTCAGTCTTGCGTGGTGCTCACTGTATAAGCTGCTGGGAGTTTGCAACGGATTTTAGAAAATTGGTAATGCCAGGCTTAAGCCTTCTTCAGAAGCTTTGGAGAGTGGGGTAGGGAGAGGAATTTGTTGTAGAACTCGGTGTCCCTGTGGCATCTGCCAACAGTGAGTGGAATGCAGAGAGGCACTGGCGAGCCCTGGAGGAAGGAAGGGTTCTCTCCCACTGACTGGCCGCTGGCTGCCGCCCTGAGTCCTGGGGCCCCGGCTCAGCCTCCAGACACTGCAGCGTCCAGCCCTGGCACGTGGTCGAATCTGTCCCTCTCTGATCTGCACGCCCGCTTACCTCATTCATGCCATAGGACAGCCTGCTGTGTGCCAGTCGCACGGCCTGGAAACACACATGCGCCCAAGGCCCCTGCCCTGGCCTGTGGGAGCTCCAATCTGTCATCAGTGTGAGAATTCGGGGGGCTCAAAAGGCCTGCAGCCAGGTTTCCTGGCCCTCAGAAACCTCTGAGAAGGGGCCCCAAAATGTTCTGTGCAGACCGCCAGCCCACTCCCCTGTCTGTAGCGTTTATCCGTCACCCATCTGAAGGGCCTCTCCCCTGTCTGGGATGCTTATCCATCGCCCATGTGAAGGGTGATGAAATCCTCCAGGGGAGCTGAGGTGCTTTTGAGCACAGAGAAATAGCAGCACAGAAGGAGCCCTGAGACCCCGCCTCCCCAGGCCATCCTGGCTGCCCTGAGCCAGCAGGGGCAGAGGGGGAGAGAGGGGGTCCTGGCTTCAGGCAGCAGCCAGCCAGATTGGGACTGGAGGCCAAACTGACGTCTGCCCCTGCTGTGAAACTGGTATGACCTCATGGGGGCTGGGCTGGGTGGGCTGCAGCCTCAAGTGGGATCAGAAGGCTCCCAGTTGTACCTGGTTTAGCACCTCGTGACGCATCCCATCCAGGCCGAGGAGAGACCTAGCAAGGACCTGTCCCTGCCCTGCGCGTGAGGCGGCCAGTGTTTGCAGCTGGAAGTGGAGAGCCTGTGGGCACAATGGCAGGGGAGGCTCTCAGTCAGGAAGGAACTGGCTGCCTCCTCCCTCCAGGGGCAGTGTGCCCAGTGTGGGGCATGCTCAGTGAGCTGAGTGACTTTGCAGAGGTGGGAGGCCCTTGCAGATCAAGTCAAGAAAGTGCCCTTTACAGAGACTACAGTATAAATGGGAATCGGGCAAAGCTGTGGCCCTGCAAACATTGAAGAAAGGTGGGGGAGGGGGTGGTCACAGAGCCAATCAACACGAAGCCTGTCTGTCAGGTTTCAGATCTAAAACTCATCATACTCGTTCAGTTGCAGTAAACTCACCCAGGGCTCCAGGTAGTGTGAAGACTCTCCTAAACTGACCTGGAGATAAAGGAATCTGGGGAAGAAAGGAGATGGGGTGAAGGCTTGTTCCAGCAGGGTTCTGGAGCGGAGTGAGTGGTCTTCACTTCCCAGAGTGCCCTCTGGGTTCAGCAAGGTGCAAAGGGCCCCTCACAGCTCAGGGCAGTGAGAGGTGGGAGCCTGTGGAGGAAGGGGTCATCACCATCAGGAATGAGATATTCTCCTGGAGAGCTGCTCTGGGCGGAGTCGGTAGGGGGCGGGGCCGGGGATGCTCGGAGGACACCACACCAGTGCGCTCATTTGCATCTTGAACAACACAGGTAACACTTGGTAGTGGGACTGTTCTAGCCAGTTCTGCGAAGACAGACTCCATGTGTGTCCAGGGGCACAGCCGCTCCTTCTCTCAGGGCCTGGGCTGCGGCAGCAGGGGTGACCAGAGGACCCCCGGGGGTGGGGGGTGATCAAGCAACCCAGCGGGGGTGACCGGAGGACCTGTAAGAGCAGCGCAGTGAAGCTGTAGCTTCCAAATTGGGGCAACGCTTTGAATATTTCCTTGTACCAACTTCTCCCTTTAACTGAACTTAAATATCATTTACAAAATTTCTCTTCCTCCCTAGGCTAGATTTGGAATTTTAGAGTGAACCCATGGATGGATACTCCTTCTGGAAAACAATTTAGAATAATCTGCAGTCTCTTGGAACGCATTCCTGCAGAGAACGCAGATGGCAACACTTCAGCACGGGGTCTTGGCGCCACCTGATGGTCGTTTCGATTACACTCAGGTACAGTGACTACGCCCCCGAACCCCCTTCCCGGGGAAAAACTAAGAGGACTTTGGCCTTGGACCGGAACTTGGCTGCAGCCGTCTTGCAAATTCACCAGGTGACACCAGCTCAAACAAAATTATCCAGCCGAAAACAAACAGAGAACTGATAGGCATAGAGCTCCGTGGCATGTCATTCATTTATATGTTTATTTATTGGAAGGTTCATTCATTCATTTCCCCTGGCCCCTGCCAGGAGCCGCGAATATAGACCTGACTATATTCCATCTGCTCAGGGGCCACTGGAGGAGGCAGACACACGTGTGGTAAGAAGTTGGCGGAACAGGATGCAGCTGGGGCCTGGAGCAGCGGCAGGCCCCCACCCTCCCTGGGGACAGCTGTGGGAGAACCTGGGTCTTAAAGGCTGAATGGGAATCAGCCAAGGGTGGAGTGGGGAGACGGGTCAGGGTAGAGTTTCTAAGCAGAGACAGCCAGAGAGGGACCTCTTCCGGCAAGAGGACCAACCCAGAGCGGCTGGAGCAGGGAGGGCGGGACTAAGGCTCCCGGACTTCACAGTTCCCCACCTGAGGCTGGGAAGTGTGATTTGTGCCGCTGCGGGAGGCCGGAAGGACGTTTTGGCTAGCTTCTAAGTCTCAAAGGAATCCACAGTGGGACTTCAGACGTCATCTCCAAGTGAGGTTCGATGTTTAGTCACAAAGACAAACTGGCGAAGTAGAGAAATGTGGTCTTCGAGGGCCTGCTTTGACCTCGTGTCTCCTTACCACCTGGTTGTACCACTTGGGATGTACTATCTTAATTTTTTTTAATTCTACAATTTTACCTAATGCCTAGCACAAGTGGTTAGCATTACAATTTGTAAACGAAAGCATTCATGCTGTTCAAAGTGAACATGTGAAACCCATCACATTGTCACCCTACTTCGACATGTCTTTGATTTTTAGTATATCAGAAAATAAAATAAGAAAAGGTCCTAGGCCCCCCTTGCCCTCTAGAAAGCTCTGGAAAGTTCTGGAAAGCTCTGGGGAAGGATGGACTAGAAGAGGACCAAGGAGGGCTTTTCTAACAGTTGAGGTCCAAGATGCTGCAATCTGAGCTAGGCCAGGAACTGTGTGGATGGAGAGAAGAAATACTATTCAGGTTTCAAATTTGGCAGGACTTCGGAATTGATTCAGGGAAAGAAAGAAAAATTGTCGATAATCCCCTGTGCCTGCAGAGGAGGGCAGATCCTGGTAACCACAGGATCTGTTGTTTGGTGAGCAGAAAGCCAACATCCTTGGTTTTACAGCTTTTGGCAAAGTGACAGGTAGCATCGGACCTGGCAGGTGTGGCAATGGGAACTGGCAGGAGGCGGAGGGAGTCACACGGGTCGACCAGGAGAGGGAGGAGGGACGTGAATCGTGCACGGTCCACAGGCTGCAGGCACCAGTGGTCCTGAGGGCTGCCTGGGGGAGGGCTCTGCTGGGTGGGGTTCTGGGCCGCGAGTATCCCAGAAGAACCTAGAAGAGATTTGGTTCCTTCAGACAGGAACCCTGCGGGGTGTGGAGGCCTGCCGACATTGGCACCATCATGGAAACTACCTGGGGACCCGGCCCCAGGAGAAAGCAGCAGTGGGGCCCAGAATGAGCCCCAGTTTCTGCCCCTGATGACCAGGAGAAGGGTCCACCTTCTCAGGGAGTTGACAGAATTAAGCATCCCCCGACTCCACCAACCTGTGGCTTTGAATGGAGTTGTCATTTTAAGAGACAGGAGGAGCAAGTCCCATTTCACTGACCCTGGTGCTGGGGCTCAGCAGAGAGCCCCCTGAGAATCTTCCCAGGGAGCTGTGAGTGCCGGGGACCAATACCATGGCCCCCGCAGAGCCAGGGCCAGAGGTCACTGTGCCTTTGTGTCCCCCTCCGAAGGAGGAGTTTCCTAGGAGTGTGGTAGCAGTTTCCTCTCCTTATTTTCAAGGGGTGTTCTTTGCCACTATAACAAAATTAAAATGGTATACACACTCGAGGAAGACACTGAGTGTGACAGGGTGTGAGCCACCATCCAGGCAATGTGGAGGATGCACGAGAAATAAGCCAAGCCCGTGTCCTCTGGGAGCTCCCGGTCTCTCGCCAGAGACCCCTGAGCAAGGGCTCCTTGCTGGACTTCGAAGTCGGAGAAACTGGGTTACAGTCTGGTGGGTTACATACATTCTCTGTGAAATGTCTCACTTTCCCTCCCCATCACGCTCTTCCCTGCGGGAAAAGGATACGTCACTGTTACTAACTGAACTGTGTCCCCTCAAAATCCATATGTTGAAGCCCTGGCCCCCGATGTGACTGTCTTTGGAGACGAGCCTTTAAGGAGGACATGAAGGTTAAATGAGGTCGTGGAGTGGGGCCTAACCCAACAGGAAGAGGAAGTTACACCAGGAACATGTGGCCCAGAGAAAGACCATGTGAGGACACAGAGAGAACGGGGCAGCGGACAAGCCAGGGGCCGAGGCCGCAGAAGAAGCCAACCCTGCTGGCACCTGCACCTTGGACATCCAGCCTCCAGAACGAGACGTCAAATTTCTGTCGTTTAAGCCACCCAGTGGGGGGTATTTGTTCCAGCAGCCCTAGCAAACCGATACAATCCCCACTAGATGAACTCTTGAGTCCTGCTTGGTCCAGTAAATGGGAGTGGAAGTGAGAGAGGTATGTCACTTCAAGACAGGAGATTTAAAAGAAACTTTTCTGCTTTATTCAAAAACATCCTCACCCCCAACCCCACTTTAAAAAAATCTGGGAGATAGCACATATAAAGTTAACATATTTATTTATTAGTAATATTATGAACTACGTGAACTGTGGTGGGAGTTTGAGTCATTAATTCTGTTCATTGTCCTGGGGAAAAAAGTCACGTTTCTGGACTGTCCTTCCCTCCCCCTTAAATCATCTGGTGTGTTCTCTTCTGCTTGGAGATCAAGCCTCTGAGGGCAGACCAGGAAGAGGAGTCCGCCATGCTTCAGAGGATATTATTGTGGTCCTTTCTGTTTTTTTGAGGAACAATGGCCCCGAGCTGGTGTTTGATCGGCCCAGCCTCCTGCCAAGGCCAAGGGGACTTTCTGAAATGGTCTCAAATCACCCAACTCTGGAACACTCCATTCTCATTTACTGAACACCCAGAGAGCCATACGAAATATAGGCCAAAGCTCTAGAATTCAACAAATTTAGTCATGTGAGAGGCGTTAATCTTATGTTCTTAAAACCCATAGTGCAGTAAAAGAAAAGTGACTGGCATGGTCGCTGTCCCTGCACTTGCGTGGCTGTGGGGACTGCTCCCGGTGGGCCCGCTACAGAGGATTAACCACCGAGGGCTCGCCCGCACCAAGCCTCCTCCTCTGCCCTTTGAGCTGCACTTGCCAGGAACAGGCCCCCTTGTGTCCCCCACCAGCCAGGAACCCTCTTCAACGTCAGACTCCCCGAAAGGGAGTGAGTTGCTTGCTTGCTCTGCGATCTCACAGAACTTTTTGTCCGCACCTGCTTTGTGGCTTTTCATCAGCCTGCCCTCTGCGTTGGGCTGTGGGCATCTATGGGGAGGAGACTACTCTCTCTCTTTTATTTTATTTTTCAATTACGGTTTACATTCTATATTGTTTCGTATTAGTTTCAGGTGTACAGCGTAGAGCAGGGAACCGCTCTTAGGCATCTTAGCAGCCCAGGACCGGCACCGCTCGGGAAACAAGTGGATAGGCAGCAAATATTTGTCAAATGAGTCAGTGAGGGCGGGAAGGAGTGGATGAGAATGAGCAGCGAACCCTTCCTTTGCCTGCATCTGCAGCCAAGCCACCTTTATACTTCAGCTTTCAAATTCAAAGCCTCTAAGAAGAGCCAGAATATTCTAGATTAGGCAAAGTGCACCGATAAGCCTACCTTTTGGTGGCTGGAACTGCGTTTTCTGTATTTCTTTTGCTCTCCGCTCAGCATCCAGGCACACAAGGCCTTGGGTGCACAGCTGCAGAGGGAAGCACCGACTCCAGAGACGAGCAGATTTGGGGGGTCATAATCGAACAGAGCTCTCTTGCACTGAGCAGCCCTGGTTCAACAACCTCAGGCCCACGCAATGCTTTGTGTTTGGGAGGTGTCGGCTGGCGTTGAGATTTAAACTGTCATACAACAGGGCCAGCGTACACTCGGCAGTACCTGGGAAACAGCCTGTGGCACCGGCTACACGGTGTGCCTCTGGTCTGTTGGGTGGTGCACTGTGCCAACCCTCCGATGTGCGTGGAAACCACCCCAGTGTCCACGAGGAGAACACACAGACTCCATTCACAGAGCGGGGCACAGCCGGCGGTTATATATTGTGTAGGAGGGCCGCCCAGCAGAACTCCGAGTGAAAGAAGCACGTAAGAAGATACAGTGCATACTGGTGGTTGTTAAAAGTGAGTGGTGGAGCTGGGTTTTATTTATTATTTTTAATTTTTATGTGTATTTTATTTACATATTTAC
Organism: Carollia perspicillata; assembly: GCA_004027735.1. Classification (NCBI taxonomy): domain Eukaryota; kingdom Metazoa; phylum Chordata; class Mammalia; order Chiroptera; family Phyllostomidae; genus Carollia; species Carollia perspicillata. Next base: position 10,664 of record PVKM010038562.1, read on the forward strand.
CATATTGTGTTTTTTCCATTCCCATTTATCCTCCTTATACATGCTCTCCCCAGCAATCACTACCCTGTTGTCCACGAGTGTGATTCTATTTCTATGAAGTCCCCGATTAGGCAATGCTAACCTATGACGGTAATACACAATATTAGCTATTTTTTTCCGGGAGGTGCAGGGGGTGGTTCTGGGGTGCTGTTTACAGGGGCTGTTCACCTTATGAAGAGGTCAAGGGGCTGTTACCCTTAAAGATTAGTGCTCTTTTGTACGTTTGTATTGAAGATATTAGCCTGCCCAGTGGCCATGACAAAGTACCGCAGGCTAGAGGGCTTAAACCACAGGCGTTTATTGTATCACAGTTTCTGGAGGCTGGCAGTCCAAGATCAAGGTGCTGGCAGAGTTGGTCTATCCTGAGGCCTCTCTGCTTGGTGTGCGGACCACTGCCTTCTGGCTGTGTCCTCACATGGTTTTTACCATGTGTACACACTCCTGGTGTCTCTTCCTCTTCTTAAAAACCTGTCCTATTGGGTTAGGACCCCCCTTATGACCTCACTTAGCCTCAGTTACCTCATTGAAGCCCCTATTTCCAAATACAGTCATTTAGATTTTAAGGCTTCAACATTATGGATTTGAGGGAGACACTGTTTAGTCCCTAACAATGTTACATTTCAATAAAAAGTTACTTAAAGCAAAAGGCAAAAACACAAAATAAAAAAGACCTTGGATCCCCAACCTTCCACCAGCAAGGCGCCCACAGAGCCCAGGAGAGCAGGTGTCTCCCCTCCCTCCTCCCCAGGGGCCTACCCTGACCCTGACCAGGAGGCGCCTTCGACCAGTATGAAGCCTTACCACACCCACCCCTCGGGATTTCAGAATTGCTGAACGAGGGACGCTCTGTGTCTACTCTTCTCCTTTCTGGCAGGGAGTGTTTATGATTCTCCTGCCTGCCCTAACACTGTACTTCAGGGGTTTGTGGGTGGGGAGGATAGCGCGTTCTTTCAGTTCATGGGCTCCACACCCGGGGACCTCACACCGTGACCTAGAGGGTCAACGCATCTCCCGGACATCCAGGACTTTGAGCTGGGTGCAGCCCCTTTGGGGAGAGACTGCGTTTACCCTTGTGTGGAGGAAGACGAGCACGGATATTTGGAGCCCAGACTGCAGCGGCAATGGTCTTGATCCTGATCTGTGCAATTTCTCTTCCCAGCCAGAGAAGACTATTTCCCAGCCTCCCCTGCAGTTAAGTTGGGGCCACAGGGCTGGCTTCTGGCCAATGGGATCTGAGTGGAAAGACGGTAGGTACCAGGCCTGGCCAAAACTACCTGTGCAATCCCCCTTGTTCTCTTTGTTCTCCAGTCAGTCCCATGCAGAAGAGCCAAGCGAGGACTCTGAGGAGCAGCCAGGGCAGTGCTGTCCAACAGAGCAGCCCCTAGCTCCATATGGCAATTGAGCGCTTGAAATGTGGCTATTGTGAGATGTGCTGCAAATGTAAAATATACACTGGGCTTCAGAGACTTGATATGAAAAGAATGTAAAATAGGTTATTAATCATTTTTATAGGATTACAGGTTGCAATGATAACACTAGGGATATCTTGGTTTAAACCATATTATTAAAATTAATCTTCCTTTTTGTGTGGCTGCTAGAAATTTTTAAATTGTATATGTCGTTGTGGCTCACATTATATTTCTATTGAATAGCCCTGTTCTAGAACAGTGTTTCTCAGCCTTCCTCTCTCTCCTTTTTCTTGTTCTCATCCTCCTAAGGAGCCTTTTTAGACACTTCCTAATTTCCTCTCTCCCATGAAATTTGAAAAACACAGATATACTCTCTATCTGTTTCGGTACTGTAGCCTATAAATATCTAAGATTTTTTTTTCATCTCCGTCCTTCCACGAGCCAGTTTTGCCCCACTGGGGACAGTACCTCCCACGTTGAGTGAGAGTGCATGTTTCAGAAGATGGTGGCCTTGTACGGTGGGTGGAGCCGGAGACCCTGAGTCACCACCTGAAAAGCCACTCCCAGTGAAAGCAGGACACAGCCCTTTACAGTATAAGCCAATGAGATTTTAGGGTTGTTTGTTTTAGAGGCCACCATTAATTACCCTGACACACCAAGTCCTAGATTTTTCAACAGCATCAATAAACTCGAAGAGATGTTAGAGAATTAAAACTCAGGGATCCGCAGAGCCTGCTTACTATAATCTGAAGGTCTCACCATGTCACAGAGCCTCCAGCACCACCCCAAAACGGGCACTGGCTGCGGCTTCCTCTTCACTGTGTAGGTTCACCTGTCTGTGCCTTCTTCACGCCCGTTGGTTCCTCTCCCCCAGAAAGACATTCTCCTGCTTGTCTAGCAAATCTTCCAGACTCAGGTCTAGCACCTCCCTACTTGTCATTAGCATTCCTGGATCCCATTGTGCTCATAAATGCTTTTGCCAGAATCATAGCTGTGGTACATATTAGGCGGCACAAAGAAACTATTACTAATAAAAAACCGAAATGCTCAAGTCTACTCCAAACATAGGAGGGGAAATCAGAGTGGAAAGATACCTTAGTCTTAGTCTATTATACTTCAAACATTTTAGTTTTGCAAATCTTACAAGCTATCAGACCATGTAGAAGGCATTGCGAAGGCCCCACACAGGGCGAAGAAGAAAACCCTGAGAGGATCGCTGAAGCTTCAGTCCCGCAGGGAACATGGTCCTGTCTGAAAAAGGCTTTGCACAGTCCTGTGCCCAGGACATGGCAACTTTTAAAGCAATTCAACAAAATACTTGGTGATACAGGTTATATATAGCACGTGCTGAGCAAGTGTTTTTTGACCGTACTTATCTGGGAACAAGAAAAATTAACATCCTTTAATAAGGTCCTGGATGCACTGAGGGCCCAAAGAAAGCTATCCTCCCAGGAGACAAAGAGGAAAAGGGATGGGGAGGCCAAGGATGAATGAGGGCTAGAAAGGGGCTCCTTCGAGTCAACGTGCGGTTACACAGAGAATAAGGGACCAAGGGATAAGAAAAACCAAATAGTGGACTCCAACAGCCTGGGGAAGGGGGTGGTTGGCAAGGGGAGAGGGCCAATGAGAATGGAGAGGTTGGGCAGTTCCGCCCCCTGCAAGTCCCTCCTTCCGCCGCTCGCCCCGCCTTTGTTAAAAAAACCAAACCGGTAACCTCTACCCGGCCACCTCTCATTGGCTATGCGAATGAACGAAGTCATCAGGGACCAATGAACCGCGGCCACGGCTTGGTGAGCGTCTTCCGGCCCGCCCCCGCCGCGCCACCAGCCTCCGGCCTCGCGCGGATCGAGGGCGGGACGTGGGTCGACGGGGGCGCGGCGCGGCAGAGCTGAGGCGGCGGCAGGACTGTGCGGCGGCCAGAACGCTCGGCATGGCTCGCCTGGTGCTCGGTAG
>PVKM010038563.1:0-14048 GCA_004027735.1 Carollia perspicillata
TTGTTTGTTTCTTCCTTCTGGTCCACTTCATTGATTTGAGTCCCAGTTTCCTTCCCGTCACTATTGGTTCCCTGTACATTTTCCTTTATTTCACTTAGCGTAGCCTTCATTTGTTCATCTAATTTGTGACCAAATTCAACCAATTCTATGAGCATCCTGATCACTAGTGTTTTGAACTGTGCATCTGATAGGTTAGCTATCTCTTCATGGCTTAGTTGTATTTTTTCTGGAGTTTTGATCTATTCTTTCATTTGGGCCATTTTTTTCTTTTTTTTTTTGTCTGATGCACCTGTTACATAGTGAGGGTCAGAGCCTTAGGTGTTTGCCTGGGCGGGGTCACCCACGCCGATGCGTTGTGACGCTGTATGTGGGGAGGGGTCTGAGAGGGAACAATGGTGCTCCTTCTGCTATCTGCCGTATTTCAGTCACTTCCCCTGCCTCCCACAAGCAAATTGGCCCCCTCTGGTGCTGATTACTGGGTGGGTGGGTTTGTGTACATTCTAGGACCCTGTGGGTCTCTCCAACAAACTCTCCTGTGAGGCTGGGAGTTCCTCCAGGTACCTCATACCCCACAGGTGTTTTCAATTCATGTTTTGAGGTTTTATTTCCCCACGCTGGGACCCTGGGTTGCTCGGTCTCGCTCCCCAGTTTCTCCTGGTTTATCTGCACACGAATGCGGGACCGCTGGATTTGCCAGCCACCTTGAGTGCCAGCGCCTCTCCACAATGCACCGTCTCACTGGGTCTGCCCGCTGCTGCCCCGAAGGCCAGGGGTCTGCCAGCTACCTCTTTTTGCTTTTTTTTGCCGACCCCTCTCTGCCTGACTCCACCCCTCCTACTGGTCTGGATGAATGTGTCTACTTTAACTCCTCGGTTGTAGGACTTCCATACAGTTCAATTTTCTGTCAGTACTGGTTGCTTTTTTTGCTTCTAAATTTTTGTTGTCTTTATTTTGATTGTGTGACGAGGCACAGTGTGTCTACCTATGCCTCCGTCTTGGCCAGATTTCCAAGTTATAAAAATTTAAAGAAAGAAAGAAAGCTCTGGCTGTTGTGGCTCAGTGGATTGAGTGCCAGCCTGCAAACCAAGAGATCACCAGTTCAATTTCTGGTCAGGGCACATGCCTGGGTTGCAGGCTGGGTCCCCAGTAGGGGGCATGGGAGAGGCAACCACACAATGTTTCTGTCCATCTCTTCCTCCCTCCCTGTCTCTCTAGAAATAGATAAATAAAATCTTTTAAAAAATAAAAGAAGGAAAGAAGAAAACCCAGAGTCCAGTCCAAAAACTGTCTGAGAGTTTACAAAGCCCACAGAAGAGGCAGGAGATCCCAGGCAGAGGGACCCGTACGTGCAAAGGTCAGGAGGAGGGAGAGGGCCTGTTTTGCAATAAGCACAAGTTACCCTCAAGTGGTGGAAGGTAAAACTGCTCACTAATTACTAGCCTTTACACAGCACAGTCTTGCCATGTACCTGAGGTAGGTGCTATTGTTATGCTCACTTTACAGATGGGGCTCTAACAAAAAAGCGGGGGCAGGAGGAAGCCAGACTATCGGCATTTAAATCCCCTCCTAAGTGACTGAGGTGGCATGGAGTTTTAAGCAGGAAGGTGATGATGGGGTAAGATACTGTGTTTTGCAAACGACTCAATTCCCTGAAGAGGCTGAGCAGGTCAAAGAGTATTCACATTTCTAATACTGGTAAACAATGCCAAATAGCTTCCCAACTGGTTGTACCAAGGGACCATATCCGGAACTGGCTTCCTTCCACCCATGGGTTCAGGGCCATACCTCCTTCCCCACAGCCCTCAGGTGCCCTGGTTCAGGGGCCATTTCTCTATCCGACTCCAACAGGATGCTTGCCCTGCCCGGCTGGTCATGACAAGAAGGCCCACGTTTGTGCTTCCTTTTTTTCCTTATTTTTTAAAACTTTTTTTGTTGATTTTTATTTTTTATCCTCACCCAAGGACATTTTTTCACTGTTTTTAGAGAGAGGAAGGGAGAGAGAGAAACATCGATGTGACAGAGAAGCATCAATTGGTTGCCTCCAGTACGCACCCTAACGGGGCATTATTCGCGCCCCTACTGGGGATTAAACCCGCAACCTAGGTATGTGCCCTGACTGGGGCATCCAACCCTTAACCTTTCAGTTACAAGACAATGCTCCAACCAACTGAGCCACACTGGCCAGGGCTTGTTCAGTAATTTTAAAGAAATGGAGGGGGGGGCAGAGATGGAGATTGATTTGTTTTTCCACTCATTTATGTATTTATTGGTTGGTTGTTGCATGTCCCTCACCAGGGAGGAAACCCGCAACCTTTCCTAATCCAGAGGACGCTCTAACTCACTGAAGATCCGGTCATGGCCCAGGCCTGGGCTTTCTGACTCTCCGCGGTACCCGTCCACGTCCTTCTCCACGTGACCCAAACAGATCCGGGCATTTCCGCTTCCCCTCTGCTTTCTTCTCCTCGGTGTCCGCGGCGGGTCCGGAGTCGGGTGAGTGAGCGAACGCCCCGGTCTGGACCGTCGGAGGCGGGATTGCTCGCGGGCCGAGGGCGCCCCGCGCTGACCCCCTCCGCCCTCCTTCTCGTCCTCCCAGGTCCCCGCGGAAGCGGCGTTGGCGGCGTCATGGCGGAGCTGACGGCTCTGGAGAGTCTCATCGAGATGGGCTTCCCCAGGGGACGCGCGTAAGGGAGCCCCTCTACCCCGGCCCGCGGGGGTCTCGGACGGGCCCGGGCCTTTCCCCCAGCCTGGCCTCAGGCTCTACGCCCCAACCTGACCGTCACCATGGCTCGTGGGCGCTATTCACGGTGTTTCTGCCCTCAGGGAGAAGGCTCTGGCCCTCACAGGGAACCAGGGCATCGAGGCCGCGATGGACTGGTGAGCGCTCACACCGGGTGCCAGGGGACTGGGGACTGGGGACTGGAAGGAGCAGCCTCCACGTTGACCTCCCTCCCGACCTTCTCTGCCAGGTTGATGGAGCACGAAGACGACCCCGATGTGGATGAGCCGCTAGCGACCCCCCTCGGACATATCCTAGGACGGGAACCCACCTCCTCCGAGGAAGGTGGCCCTGAAGGTCCTGACTGAGGGACACAGTGTGATTATTCTGGAGGGCCCGAGGAGGATGAACGGGTAATGACACCAATCACTTGTTTGTAGGACCTGGGTCCGCTGCGGAAGAAAGCAAACCCGCCTTGAGTGAGGAGGAAAGACAGGAACAGACGAAGAGGTAAGGAACAGTCATGCATACTTGAGGGTCACCTTCGACCTCTGCCCAGTACACAGTGTGATCAAAGAATCTCGAATTTTTCACATTCTTTCCGTCCTTGCTTGGCGCGCTTCCTTTTTTTTTGTCTTTCATCTTTTATCATAGGATCCTTGAGTTTGTTTCCTGAGTCCCTTGTCATAAAATCACCTTCCCAATCCATGTTCATTTCTCTTGAGCTTTTTCCTTTTCACCATACAGGATGTTGGAGCTGGTGGCCCAGAAACAGCGGGAGCGCGAAGAGAGAGAGGAGCGGGAGGCGTTGGAACGGGAACGGCAGCGCAGGAGACAAGGGCAGGAGCTGTCGGCTGCCAGGCAGCGGCTGCAGGAAGATGAGATGCGCCGGGCTGCGGAGGAGCGGAGGAGGGAAAAGGCTGAAGAGTTAGCAGCCAGGTCTCTGGTGCCCGGGTATAAGAGGAGAGATGGGAAAGTAATCAGTGTGCTTGCTCAACACCTGACCTTTCTTTCTGTCCGCATTTCAGGCAAAGAGTCCGAGAAAAGATTGAAAGAGACAAAGCAGAGAGAGCCAAGAAGGTTGGTGATTGAGAAGACACTGGGTAATGGAGTAGGGAGAGCGTTTTCTGCATCGGAGGGAAAGGAAGGGCTCACATTGTTTCTCCTGATGGTGGGCGAGTGCCTGATGCAGTTTTACTTTGTCCTCCAGTATGGTGGTAGTGTGAGTTCTCAGCCATCCCCGCCAACAGAGCCAGGACCTGTTCCCTCCTCTCCCAGCCAGGAGCCTCCCACCAAGCGGGAGTATGACCAGTGTCGCATACAGGTACTGATTCTGGTTCTTTTTACTCCGTCTGTCAGCCTAGAAAGCGCCTAGCCCAGAGCTTTTTTCAGTCCTGTTTCCTTTGCCAGACCCCTCCCGCTTTGTAAATGGCTTTTGAAATCCTACCTCCTCTACTCCTAGGACAGATCAAATTTCACTCGCCCAGTCTTATTTAAATCCATCCATATCTCCCTCTTACTCAGCAATTACCTCTTCACTTCATGCTTTCATTGGGTTTATCACACAGCTGTTTGCAAAGCTAATGTTCATTTATGATGAGGAATTTATCCAGATAGTTTTGTGTAATCTTGCCTTTGTCTGTCTTAAACTGCAAGGGAGCAGGGAGTGTTTCTGTTCAGTACTGGGGCAAGCAGAGCCTGAGTAGTTGTTCATTAGGTGCTTTTAATAATAGTTACGTTGGTTCGATCTGAGAAGGAGGAAGAGCCCCCTTTCCTCTTCTTTCCCTTACTTGGGTGCCTCACTCAGCTTTGACACTCACCATAGTCTTTCACTTGCCCTCTAGGTCAGGCTGCCAGATGGGACCTCCCTGACCCAGACCTTCCGGGCTCGGGAACAGCTGGCAGCTGTTAGGCTCTACGTGGAGCTCCACCGTGGAGAGGAACCTGGAGGGGGCCGGGACCCTGTGCAGTTGCTCAGTGGCTTCCCCCGGCGGGCCTTCTCAGAGGCCGACATGGAGCGGCCCCTGCAGGAGCTGGGTATGACAACATGGGGGACCTGAAGCAGGACTTGGGTGTGATGGGGGACATACCTGAGAAAGGAAGGGACGCAGAGAGAAGGGACTTTGTGGAGATGATATGAGGCCAGGAAGTTTGGGGGACAAATAGGTATGTGTAGTTGAAAACTGTTTTTCTTCCATCTTTAGGACTTGTGCCTTCTGCTGTTCTCATTGTGGCCAAGAAATGTCCCAGCTGAGGAGGCTGAGAAGGCTGTATCCCACCTTATCTGACCTCTTCGTCTTTGATAAAGCACTGACATCTCCTTCCTAATAAACAGACCCTCTGAGTTCTCATATGCCGGACTCCTTCCTGAATGGCTGGGAGGGACCAAACTGAGGCAGAGGAAGAATCTAAAGAGAATGCTTTTAGAGTAGATACCACTCCTCATCTTAACGTTTTTAACAAAGAGACTTGTTTCTAATCTCTGGGTCGGACTAGTTTACTGGGGAAGTTGAAGGGGAAGAGGAACTAGGGGTGGGGAATACAGGGGATAGCACCTTTTGCTCCCATGGGTAAAGCGCTACATAAGCCTGAAATCCTGGTTAGCTGTGTGCCTAGATTTTCTTAAGCCTACTTCCCTCCTTTAGTGAAACAGATGATCGCACACGTCAGTGGGGTGGTTGTGGGTTACACAGTGCAGGTGAAAGGTGCTCGAGTACAGTTCCCGGAACTGAGTCAGTCCCCTGGGAATTACTAGCCGTTCCTGAATGTTGAGGAACGTTAGTGACTCTCACAAGTGCATCTCTTCTGCACTAAAGAGGATTGAAAACTTAACCGCACACATTTTAAAGTACTTTTATATGCATGAACTGGGATATGAAAGGACTGTTACCTATGAGTGGGTGCTATTGTCCCATTTTAGAGACTGGGACACTGAACCATATTAGCCACACTGACACAGGTTATAGATCCTGGACACATTTGGGGAGCCCACTTCTAGGGTTCCAGCCCTGAACTGCCAAACACCTTTAGGAGAGCCAGTCGCACTGTTGCTGCTAATCTCAGCCTAGGGTTCCTGCAAACTCCTCTCATTCCCAGCCTATGAAAGGACCACACACTGTAAAGGTCACATATGATGTGATTTCAGTAGCCAAAAACAGCTCCAACACTCATTTCTGGGTTTATACCTCAGTGTACTTAGTGGTCTGGCTAAATTTATTCAATAAAGCAGCCTTTTTTCCTATTGCCAGGATATAAAATAGACAAAAGCAATGGACTTGACTGTGGGGCTGTTACTTTACTGACAGTTTTGTGTCATCCCTCAGTGGCCTTTCCAGTAGATTCTGTGAGTGGACTCTGATGGAAAACCACAGTGAAAACCTGGAGGGGAAAAAGCCCCACTGTCTATTGAGGGCTGCTCTGCCAGGCATTGCACCTTACTGTTCTAAACCTTAGGACAGACCTTAAGATAGTTACCACCTTCTATAGAACAGGACTGAGGCTCAGATTTTGTAACATGATGGAATGGAATCAAGATGCGACTCAAAGCACGCTTTCACTACTTCAGACAAATGGTTCCAAAGGTTAAATAATGGCCACAGGAGACATCTGGCGCATGTTAAGTGCTAGAAGCCCCACTTCAACCTCACTCGAAAGGTAGGAACCTAAAGTGTCATCTGCGTGGGTATTTCTACTGCCACAAGATTTTCCGGTATAGTTCTGAGTTCAAGAATGTCCCCAAAAGTACGCTCAAACAGGTCACGTGACTTGACAGGTCACATGACTTGACTTTGAAAACGAGGTCGCTGTGCCTATTGGGCTTCAGCCTCACGTGGGGAGTGGGGTAGGCGGAAGCCGCAGTTATCCCCACCCAACGAACCGACCCCCAGATCTCTAGGCATTTACAAGCGTCAGACCGCGCACAGCTCACTCTCTGGATAGAGGAACACGATTTACTGACTCCTTCAGTTCACCACGTCCGATGTCTCTGGCCAGCGATAAGAACACAAATGTGCAGTCACTGTAGGGTTTGGGGGGAACGTGCTCACTCGGCAGCAGCTCCCCGGCCCGGGCTACCCGCTAGGTCCATGAAAGAGAAAGGCGGCCTCGGACTCCGGTGCCAGAGCGGAGCTCCCAGCACCCGCCGGTTCGGATCCCGGCTCACGTTGACTTTCCACTGCTCACCCAGTTCTTCCTCCAGGTCACATTCTCCTGCGTGGCAGCTGCCTCCTGCAGAGTGGCCATCACCAACTGTTTGGTCCTGGCCGCTTCTTCTCTGCTCCGCGGATCCTGTCCCGGCATCTCCTGAGGGAGAGAAGATGGCAGTTCCGGCTGGCCCCAGGCTCTCCGCCGGACCACCCACCCCATCTCTGATTTCCATTGCTCCCACCTTTAGCATCGCCTGAACCCGCTCCTCTCCCGGCGTCACCAGGACAAAGAGTGCGGAGCCCACGCCAGCCCACGCCCCCACTATGGCAACTGCGATCAGTGCTTTACGCAATGACCCCATTGCTGACCGCCGGATGATCGAGGCGATCTCAGGCAGCCTAGAAAGGCTCGCACAGAGTCTCGCCGCCTCCTGCACAGGCTAGAGCGACCCACAGCGGCACAGCGGACACCATAGAGGGGGCCGGGCTAGAGAGGACCGATCAGGAAACGTTTAGAATCTAGAGCGCCTGGGTCTTAAGTCCAGATTTGGCGGAGAGGATTGAGCTGTCAAGAAGGTTTTGGCTGGTGTGGTTTAGTGGATTGAGGGCTGACCTGAGATCCAAAGGGTCGCGGTCCGATTCACATTAGGGTCACATGCCTGGGTTGCAGACAGGGTCCCCAGTGCGGGTCCGCGAGAGGCAGCCAGATACTGACGTTTCTCTCCCTTTCTCCTTCCCTCTCCCTTTCTCTAAAAATAAATAAATAAAACTTAAAAAAAAAAGGCTGCATATCATTTCTTTAAACAAAACAAAACAACGACCATAAAAAAGGTTTTGATACCGAAGGCAGAGCACGGGGCCCGTTGTCAGCGAGTCCAGAGTGGGAGTGCATGTCTTTTTTTTTTTTTAGAGAGAAACATTGATTTGTTGTTCCACTTACTTATTCATTTATTGGTTGCTCTTTTTTTTAAAAAATTACTTATTTATTTTTAGAGAGAGGGGAAGGGAGGGAGAAAGGAGAGAAACATCAATACGTGGTTGTCTCTGCGCGCCCCCCAACTGGGGACCTGACACGAAACCCAGGCATGTGCCCCGACTGGGAATCATACCTGCGACCCCGTGGTTCACAGGCTGGTGGTCAATCCACAGGGTAATTGGTTGCTTTTTTAAAAAAATCCTCACCATCTGTTTGTTTTTTTTTTATTGATTTTGGAGAGAGGAAAGGAAAGCGAGGGAGAAATATTCATGGGTTACCTATCATCAGCGCCCCTACCAGGCATGGAGGCCAAACAGGCACGTGTCCTGAGGCAGAATGGAACCTGCAACCCTTTGGGGTATGGATGATGTTCCAACCAACTAAACACCTCAGCCAGGGCCCATTGGTCCCTTCTTGTAGGTGCCCTGACCAGAGATCGAACCTGCAACTCTAATCAGACACGCTCTAACCTCCTGAACTGCCAGGCCAGGGCCAACAATGCGTGTCTTCACGTTGCTGTGGGTTTTACAACTAACTACCCAGTTCCAAAATTTACTGATCAACAGAAGGCCAGGGCCAAACAAAGGGGAGCGGGGGAAGGCTAGGGTTGTGCCCTGTGGTTTCCTATAATAACTTGTGGTGTTTTAATACACATAGTAGACATCCAGATACTCGGACACATCAATTCGTCTACAGATCCTCTTCAGTCCCTTCAGGTCCTGAACAAAAACTCAAAGCCAAGTGTACTAGGTGCATGTGGAAAAGGGTATATTTATATATTTCTTTATCTTACTTGTTAATAAACTTGTTACGCCCTAGCTGGGTAACTCAGTTGGTTACAGTATTATCCTGGTACTCCAAGATCCCTGGCCAAGTCACAGACAAGACTCAACCAATAAATACATAAATAAGTGGAACAACAAACTGATGTTTCTCTCTCTCTCTAAAAATCAATCAATAAAAAAAATCTTTAAATAAGAAAAGTAAATGTGTTTATTTTTTCATCATGGCATGTCCTTGGCACGCATATATATATATATATACTCTAGATTTTGTGTGACATACAAAATTCCAATTCCAGTTTGGAGAAGAAAACACCTTAGTTGTACATGGACAGTCATTTAACATTTAAGTTCTTTGTGCCCTGGCTTTTGCATTGTAAAAGGGAGCTGATAACAATATCTCATAGTTTTAGGATAATTAAATGAGTTTACATATAGAGTCCTGGCAAATAGTAAACGCCATATAAATATTCATTAAAAGACACAAGGAAATATGCCAACTTGGGAAACCCAGTAAACGAGGAATAAAGAAGTTATGAATTTGTTATTAAGGCTCTTCACTCAATGCTTTAATCCATATGTCCTTCTTGATAGCCCCACTGCCTTTCCTAGTGTCACCAGGGAGTGAGTAGAAATAAAGCTCTTATCCCAGCCGTGGGACTTCCCCCTCCCCTGGAAGGCCCATAATCTCCTAGCTTGTCATCCTGCTCTCCTCCGAAGTGATTAAGGAGCCAGGCTCCAAAGAAGATTAAAGGAGCAGTCTGTGGGGTACACTGCGCAGGGGTTCAGAACTCTACTCTGAGTTCAACCACCCTGAACGCTAAAAATCAGCAGCCATGGACCTTGGGCCAGGGAGCAGTGACGATGGGCATCCAGAAAGTCCTAGGTTGACCAACCCTCTCTGGAAGGACAGAGAAGAAATTGACAGAGATGAAGTTCATCAGGATGTTCAGGTCAGTACTTTCCCACCCTGTGTCCTGCTGCTGGCTCATTCTCCAAGTTAGCCCAAGACCTCTGCTGTCCCCATGCAGCAAAGACACCTCTGCTGTCTTTTGTCTCTCAAAAGACCCATCTGCCCTCCCTTGTGGTGGAAACCTCGGAGGTAAGTGAAGAGAGTGGGGAGCTCCGGTGGCCACACGAGGAGCTGCTGTTGCTCACTGATGATGAGAGAGAAGAAGCCCAGGTCTGCTTCCAGGACCAAAGTGAAGAGCCAGGTGAGGGCACTGGCAGGTTTGCTTCAATGGGGCCCTGGTGACCTGAAAGTTCTGGACAGGACCAAGATGGAAAACTCAGTTGTGTTAATGAATTAAGCAATGCCAGGCACACAGGTGTTCAGTCAACAGTCAAGAAAAATGTTGAGATGGAAGAGAAAGGTCAGGGTGGCCGTCAGATTTGACCTTTAGAGGGTAGTTCCGATGTTGGATAGGTCATGTCTTTTTTTTTTTTAAGATTTCATTTATTTATTTTTAGAGAGAGGGGAAGGGAGGGAGAGAGGGAGAGAAACACCAATGTGTGTTTGCCTCCTGCGTGCCCCCAATCAAGGACTTGACCCTCAACCCAGGCATGTGCCCTGACTGGGGATCAAACTGGTACTCAATCCACTGAGTCACACCAGCTAGGGCTCATCTGTTAATATGTGTTTTTAGCATTTTAAAATATATATTTGGTTTGCTGTGGGGGAAAAGAGATAATAAAATTACTCCAAATCTGACTACCTAGAGATAGTTAACATTTGAGATGTTTTCTTTTGCAGGTATTTTATCATGTCTACATACTGTTATAGAAACTTTTTTTCTTTGAGTATTTATTATGTGCCAGGTACTGTACTATAACACTTGCACCTCAAGATTTTCAGACTCCAATGAGGGATACACTTTCCCCTCTAGAGGAAACTGAGGCCGTGAATTTAGTTTTTTCATGATTGCTATATTACTTTATAGACACAAATTACAAATCCACATTTGTTTATTTTAGTAAAAGGTGAAACATTTGATCTAAAGTGAAACAAGCATCACAAGTTCATTTTATTTAAAAAAAATCAATGGACCAGAAATGTTTTTTATTGTCAATGGGCTCTTTGACTCCTTTCCCCCGACCCAGGCTGGACATGGAGCCCACTGGACCCCAGATCTCCCTTAAGAACTGTTAACCCACAACTCAGCTGGGGGCAGGAACAGGTAGAGCAAGATGCCTCCTGGATTCCTGAGGATGCAGAGTGTCAGGAAGCACCCAGTCCCTGTCCTCTCTGGGATCCTACAGGTTTCCATGTCTGCAGAAGCCAATATGTGGAATACCCCCATCTCCCTCCTCCCAGGAGCTTTGAGGGTAAGTTATTGTTTGTTCTCTCTCCTTTAACATTTTAGCTAGGTTTCTTTACAGAGCAATTTTACCTATCCTTTCACAACTTTCTCCTGTTCACAGGAGAGGAAAATGCGATGAGAGCCTTGGCCGCTGGGTTCTGCTTAACGATTCTTATCTGCTGCTTCTAGAAGTTCCAGTTAGCTGGGGGTGGGAAATGATCCACTTGGATCTTCTCTATCAGCACTCATTTTGGGCCTGGGCCTGCTCAGTGTTTCAGCTATTGTTGTTTGTAATCCATAACTCCTACCTTGCTCCTACCATCATCATTCCTACCTTGCTGATGAGTAAACTGGGCATAGAAACCGTCAATACTGTGTGCACCCACCTAGGAAACGTGGAAGCCAGGACTGACATCCTCCTTTTCCAGCCATCTTGCAAAGACAAAGCTCTTGCCATCTCTCCTCATCCGACAAAAATTGTAGGGTCAAGATAGAAGTCTTTAATGGGAGCCTTGAACGAAGTAAGCAAAGTAGGTGATGCCCCTGAAAGGGCCTATCTCCTGCACAGTCACAGTCCAGCCTTGGGATCTTTGCTCCAAGCAGGGAAGCCGCACATCAGGGTCCTCATCTGAAAACTGAATCAGGGTCCCCTGGGGGCATAGGACCCTCAGGCATTCTGACAGCACCCGGTAAGCCCCAGGCAGACCACCCCTAGCAACAGCATCCCAGGTGCCCTTGTCCAGTACTAGCTGGAAGGAGCCAGAGGAAGCCACTGGCTCCAGGTTTTGGGCATCAGCTTGCATGAAGTGGAGGCGGGAGGCAGGGTGCCCAGGGCATAGAGGTGTTTGGCCTTGACCACCTTCCAGGACACTGTTCATGTGGGACACAGCCACAGGAGAGAAGTCCACCCCCAGCACATCCACGGGATGTGGGCACTTGGTGTAGAGGTCTGTACACAGGCTGGAAGTCCCACAGCCCACGTCTAACACTCGCAGTGGGCAGGCAGCCTGGGACCCCTGCAACAGCGGCAGTAGGAGCTCCTGGACTTCCTCGTACCCAAAGAACCAGTCGAAGGTGGGGACTCTGCCCAGACGAAGCTGGGCGTGGAGCCTATCCCAGAGGCAGCGGTCCGCCAGGCAGCTATCGGCGAGGGAGCCTGTGGACAGGTGGAAGGCATGTGTCATTGGGTGCCCGAGTTCTATCAAACTGCTGCAAAAACAGCGCAATGTAACCTGAGGTTTTAAAAGCCACACTACAGGGAGTAGACTCCCGGGGCAGGAAGAAACCACCTTGCCCTCCCCGACTCATGTCCTACCCGCCAAATCGCGGCGCGTCCCAGCAGCCAGGGTCGCCCAGTGGAGGATTCGGCGCAGCGCGGCCATTCGGAGGTGCCGGCAAGATCAGCCAAAGAACCTTCTTCGAAATGTTGCCCGCCCTTCCACGAAGCCTGAGATTCAAGAGAAGATCTGCAAAAGTCCACTTTGCGGAATAACGCGTATAGCCTAACTGCAGCCTCGGAAAAGAGCACGCGGGCACACACACACACACACACACCTACAACGGTACGAACGACCTTTATTGATTACAAACGGGAAAAGGCGGGGATAGGAGAGCTTCGGTTCCTAGGGCGGCTTCGCAAACCTGAAACAAAAGGAGGAAGCATTGAGGACCCAGTGGAGCAGACCGCAGAACTTCGATTCTACCCTGCTTTTTCGAGTCCAGTGTCCCGGCGCTTGAGGATAGAACCGGCGGACTGGAAACCGTCGGCACCGAAGACATGACGCCGAGGGGACCGGAGCCCCTTCCCTCTGCCTCCGTACATTACGGGTACCGGGAGCGCAAGCCCGACCCCCGCCAAGAAAAGGAGGGTTCGCAAGCCCCGCCCCAAACCGTCACATGCCAGGTTACCACACCAAACCCAGACTCACTCTGCGACGGTCCTCGGAAAGGTAGAAGAGCCAGCTGAGCTCCTTTATATAGCAGCGGGACACGCCCCCGACCAGGATTGGCTTGCGGAGGTCTGAGGGGCGGGGCCCATACGGACCCAGAGTAGAGCGGAAACGCAGACCCAAAGCCGGCAAAGCTGCTCTGCCATGGGTGGTCCGGGAGGAAAGATCAACCGGCCCCGAACGGTGACTGTGTGGGAGCGCCGACTTTGTTTCTCAAGCGTCCCGGAGCTCTCTAGCCCTGCCCGAGATGGGATCGATATAGGCATAGTCGCCGGGTGCGGGGATCCCGGGTCGCGGTGCGCGGCCTCGGTGTGATTAGCATCTTCCTTCCCTGCAGGAGCTGAAGAAGAAACTGTTCAAGCGACGGCGGGTGTTAACTCGGGAGCGGCGGCTGAAGCACCGGATGGTCGGGGCTGTGATAGACGAAGGGCTGATCACGAAGCACCACCTCAAGAAGCGGGCGTGAGTGGCAGACCCTCTTCCCCTGGGTCCTCCCCACCGAGTCTCCTTTCCTGTTTCCGCCGAGCTCCGTAGTAGCTAGCACCTCTCTGCTTCCGTTGTGCGCTCGCATTTATGCAAGGGACGTGTCTGCTGTGTTTGTGCCTTAAGTCTTCTAGCCTCTCACTGTACTGATAACTTACAACCTTTGTTTGGGTCTTGGACCTCACTAAGAATCTTAAGGAGAGCTGTCGACTCTCCCATCTCTGAACATAGTTTTACAAGTAAATTTAAATTTTATTTATCTTTAGAGGGGAAGGGAGGGAAAGAGGGAGAGAAATATCAATGTATGGTTGCCTCTCATGTGGCCCCCACTGGGGACCTGGCCTGCAACCCAGGCATGTGCCCTGACTGGGAATCGAACAGCGTTGTTTGGTTCACAGGCCCGCACTCAATCCACTGAGCTACACCAGCCAGGGCTACAAGTAAATTTTAAAGCGCACACAGAAATGTGCATACAACTAGATGACTTTTCCGAGACACATGTGGGGTTTTGCATATAAGTTTCAGGGGCCCCGGGGCCTTGGGGAAGAGTTCCCATCCCACCCTTTCATTGACTTTATCAATATTTGCAGAATTTATAGTAAGAAAGTTTTTGGTTTTTGTCCCAGGTTCCTGGCACAGAGCTCCTAAAATCTTCAGACAGATAGCAGAGTCTTTTTATTCCCTTAGGAGCCCCTTC
>PVKM010038564.1:0-14093 GCA_004027735.1 Carollia perspicillata
CCCCCCAGGTGGCTGTGCAGGTGTAACAAGTTGTCGGAGTGCGGTGTGTCAGCAAAAGCAGGCACTCTCCGAGTATGAGTTTGCACTCTGCCCTGTGCCTGGGGCCAAGCCTTCTGGGACAGGGAGGGGCGGGCCTGGCACAGTGCTGACACCACGTGCCATCCTTCCAGAGCCTTGCCCGCAATCCCCTCGTGGGCTCACAGCCAACCTGGGCTTTGATGGGAAGGGCAGGCAGTGTGGGGCCCCTGGGGAGCCAGCCCAGCCAGGGCTTTGGAAGTGGGTTTTTGGGAGAGCGAGCACCCTGGCTGAGGCGATGGAGGAAGGAGGGGAGAGACCTATCTCAGGCGGAAGCAGCAGCTTGGTCCGAGGTCCAGAGATGACAAAGTGTGTCCATGTAGGAACTGTAAACAATTCGGGGAGCGAGCAGAAGTCTGGGGCAGTGAGCATGCAGAGAAGGCCCAGAGAGGGTCACCTGTGCTGGCAGGGCATGTGTGGGGCCAGAATGGAAGGGGGATGCTCCCCACTGCAGGGCAGTGGTCCTGTCCCCCGGGGCACCAGCCGCCAGGGCAGGCTTTAACAGGGGAGCGCAGGGGCGGGCACTTGTGTCGGAAAGGTCATTCTGCGCTGTCCCGGGGTGCAGGGGTGTGGTCTGACCCGGGCCAGGCAGCAGGGAGGGGAGCGGCGGGCAGCACCCAGAGCAGAGAGGGCTCTCCGTCCCTCTGGCCTGACCTCGGCTAGGCAGGTGGAGCCAGCCGGGGACCTCCGCCCTGACCCTGCCGGGGCCACCCCCACCTAAGTGGCCAAAAATAAACTCAGTGTGGAGAATGGAAATGTCACTTTGGCCAACAGGGGAATCTTTCTCTGAGATTGGATTTAAACTACATTATACAAGCAATTTCATGGGCACTTAGCAGCGCTCGGAGAGTCCCGCAAAAAAGGGACCGGCTCTTCATTTACCAGTCATAAATCAGCAGTTGCTATAATGAGCACAAAAATGTCACTTTTATGCAATTTTACAGATGAACAAAACTGGTGAAATTAACTGCGGTAACCCTACTATAGTCAGCAAAAGCAGCTGCTGGGGAAAAAATTATATCTGTATGTATTTTTGTTCCTCTTAAACTCTCTTCCCAAGCAAGTTTCTGCCATTGTGGTGTGAAAACTCATTTGTCCTCACCATTATACTTGCATTTGGAGTTTATCTTGAGTATCCAATGAGCCACCAACTGTGAAAATGATTAAATCTACAAAATCTATCTAATGGATGGAATAAATTAGGTGTTTAAAACCTTAAGGAGAAGGGGGTGGGGGGAAGCAGCGCCTCTTTGCAGTTCCCACTCGTCGAAAGAAGGGGCCCGTGGGGCCCCTGACAGCTTAACGGGGCTCCTCAGCAGGAGGGCGGGGGTCCCCCTGGCCTTTGTCGGAGCCAATGGTGGTGGCGTCACTCGCAGGCTGCCCTTGGGGGGCGCTCCGTACGCGCTGGGCGCCGAGCCCACGGCTCGTCTCCGTGGCCCTGGTCTGGAGCACCTGCCGGCTCTGAGAGGCGGGGGTGGGCCCCGCTGTGGAGATGGGGAAGCAGACGAGCCCTAGCATTTGGCAGGTGGCCTCGAAGACCTTCCACGCTGCCTAGCCCAATTATTCTCATGTCCTTACATCCCTGTCCTTCGTGGTCCCCCTCCCACTGCAAACGGGGCCGACCCGGGAGAGGCTGCGCAGGTGAAGGAGTGTGACCTCCAGGGCGAGGTCATAAAGGGCACCGCAGCTTCCCGCTCGCTCATGCTGTCTTGGGTCACTTGCTATGGGGAGAGCGGCTGCCCATGGGGTGGGGGGTAACCCTCAGAGGGAGCCCATGTGGGGGTGAGCTGAGGCCTCCTGCGGAAGCCCGTGGGCCTTCTTGGAAGCGGGTCCCCCCGCCCCGGTCAAGCTTTCAGATGGCGACTCAGCCTTGGCAGCGACAGGGAGCAGAACTGCCCAGTGAAGCCACTCCTGAGGTCCTGATGCAGAGAAGCCATGAGCGCCACTATGTGATTACTGACGCTTACGCCCCTAAGTTTTGGGGCAACTTGCTACACAGCAGTGTAACCAACACAGGCCCCCGTTTCTCAGAGGAGGGAAAGGGCGCTCGGAGCTCCCCAGGACCACATGACCGGCAAGGGGCAGGGCTGGTCCCCAAGTCATCTCCCCCGTCTCCCACCCGTCCCTCCGCACCCCCAGGCAGGCCCTGGTGGAAGCCAGGAACCTGGTGCTGCTCTCCCTCTTCTTCCTCGGAGCGAGGAGGAGGAACCACAGAGCCGGCCTGCAGTTCCTGCAGTTAGAGGCTCAGAGGGGCGGGAGGCGACCCCTCAGAGCCCACGCGGGCGGGTGGCTTGGGGCCTCGGCTTCCGAGCCAGTCACGCCTGGACATGCACTTGGGTGGCCCTGCTCTTTGGTGTCTGGGTGTGAGAGACTTCAGGTGGACCTGCAGGTCACCAGCGTCCCTGTCTCAAACCTGGCCTGCCTGAGATGCTGCTGTGGCCCCTGCTTCACACCTTGCTCCTGAAGCACCCTGGGTGCCTCAGACACAGCCTTTTCCACCAGAGGGGGTCCATGACTCGGGGTCCCTGAGCCCAGTGCGGTCAAAGCTCCACACCTTCCTTGGGAGGTGGGCTCAGCCACCAGTTCAGCGCCATCGGGCAGCCTCACTTCAGCAAATGTAACAACACAGAACAAGGCCTCACGAAAAGGAGCCAGCCAAGCTGGCCGGCTGCAGGGGGCTCTCACACAATGGTGAGGATGGGGGGCAGCGCTCACAGGGCTAGTGTGGTGGGGGAGGCGGCCTATGGCCCTGTGGGCCCATCAGGAAACCCCAGGACCCAGCTTAGATGCTACTCCCCGCATGCCTTCCCTGGCTCTCCCGGCTGGGCCTGAGGCCCTACCAGGAGCCCCTACCAGGAGCCCCAGGCACTGATTCTGCCTGCCGTGGGCTTGTCTGTCTTCCCCACCAGACGTGGGCTCCCGAGCTGCCTTCTTCGCTGCCATGTCCCCACTGACACATAGTAGGTGCTCAGAAGTGTGTCATGTGGATGATGGGGCTGCGGCCAGTGGAACCCAGGAAGCCTGGGAACCCCTGTTCACGGCCAGTCAGAACACGGGGGAGTCAGCCCTGGGAGGGGCGAGGCCGGAGGGAGCCCATGGAGAGCTCCCTTCCAGAGGCCGCCCCCAGCCCCTCATCCACCTGAGCTTCCGGAGCCACTCCTGTGTGCAGGCGGCGCTGCCCTGGGCCTCGGAGATGCAGCGGCAATCAAGGTGAACCCAAGTCCCTGCCCTCACAGGGCTGGCAGTCTAGTAGGGGAGATGATCCTGTAGATGGGCTCCGCTGCCTCCGAACTCCTAGCCACCTCTCCGTGTGAAACCCTGCAATGAGCACCTTGGTGCGAACTGAGATGCTTGGGCAGCACTCACGGCTGCGGCCTCCCAGCTCAGCTCTCCCCACAACCTGAGGGCCCTGGCCATGGCCCTGCGCCTCTGCTCACAGGCTCAGGGCTGCCTCTGGCCAGGCCCTGTGCCCAGCACTCAGGGCATCCTTGGGAGGCAGGCCTCGGGTTTTAGAAGAGGAGCTGGACATCCAAGGAACAGAGTACCAAGCAGGGGTTGCAAACGCAAATTGCCAGGTTTTTGCTGACCCCTGGAGGACAGATGGGTTGGGAATGAGCCAGAAGGCCCCCTGGGGGCAGGGACTGAGGTAAGCAGGGAGGGAGTGCTCTGCCCAGAGATGCTGACCTTTGAAATGATGCGCAAACACCGAGTGGGGCAGACCACGCACCTGGTGGGCAGGACGGATGCAGGAAGGTGCAGGGTTCCGTGAATTCCCTATTCTGAGGCCCCCCAGAGGCCACAGGGAAGCTGCCGGATGGAACCTGGGCTCCAGTGTGCCGAAACAAAAGCACCCGCCCTGTGAACTGGGCCTTCCTTGCCCTGTCTCTGCCCACGTGGCCCCTGTCAAAGCCCAGCTGGGAAATTTAAAAGTCTGGCTGGCAGTGCGGGCTGGGCATCACTACCATTAAGTTAATGTTATGAGCGTTTTACAGGTGCGTTAGGTAGGCACAGTTATTAACGAGTGTATTAAGCCAATTAAAAAGCAGCCCTTTGAGTGAGATTTTATGTTGCTACAGGGAGACACGAAAGCAGACCTCGGAGGCGCCCTACTTGAGGAGGCTGGGTGTGGGGGAGGGGAGGCGGTGGCTCTGCCGTTGAGAGATGAGAAGCTCAGACTCAGGCTAGAGTCAGGTCTTTGCGGTTTGACATCCAGAGTTACCGCTTCCTGTGGGGGACCTCGGGCAGTCCCTAACGTGACCCCCAGTCTCTCATCTGTAAGGGGATGAAGGGTGGACACGTCTCGGCGTCCCACACTCTGGGGTTATCTGTGAGGCCCAGGTGTCTGCTGTGGCTGTGCGCCAACCCTAAGTCACCGTGCATTCGAATGCAGGTGTCTACTGACCCACCAGACAAAACCCCGGGGAGGCGGTTCCCTTGTGGGCCCCAAAGTTTTTGGCTGTCAGCGGGGCTGACTGTAGCTCTCCCACAGGAGAGGGGAGAGTTCAGAGTATGCCCGGCTCACGGTAGGGTTCGGCAAGTGCCCTCCCTACCACGCTGTCATAGGTTTTACCTCCTGTCTCTCCCTTCAGGCTCAGGAAGTTGTGGTGGGCGCTGTCTGTGTGGAGATGGGGGAAGGGGTGTCCAGGGCTGCCCCAGGATGGGAGCGGCCCCTGGGTGCAGGGCCCGGCCCCCAGCCCACATCTGCATTCCCCTTGGCAGCCCACACTCTGCCCTTGGAGGTGGCAGCCTCTTGAATGCTCAATTAACATGACACTAATTGGCTGGTGGCACCGGTGGAATCACTAATGAGGCCGCTCAGGACCGGGTGGGAGGGGCGGGGCAAGGTGCTGGGCTGGGGCAGGTGCAGCTGTTCTCCGGCCTCTGCTGGGAGGGCTGTTGGCAAGGGGCAGGATGGCTGCCACCCACCCAGATCTGCCCCCAGACGCAGCCCATTGATCCAGGTGTTTGACTTCCGACGTGGGTGTGAATCCAGGTACCCCAGTTACCAGCTGGGGATCTCAGGGAAATGACCACAGCTTCCAGGCTGCAGCTTCCCCTCGGGGGTGGGGGGCAGAGGGAAGATTAAATGAGAGGATGTGTATTGGAAGGCTTGGTATACAGTAGGCGCATAGAAAAGGCTGGCTGCCTGCCCTCTAGCTCTTTCTGGGCCAGGCGGGGCAGCCCAGGGTGGTGGTCACTTCTGCGCACAGCACGGAGGGTCCTCTCTCTCATCCTCTGACTGTGCGTGTGCACACGTGCGTGGAAGCAGAGTTGAGTGGTCAAAGGTATTGGCTCTTTACGGGGAGTCTGCCAGCTTCTGGGGTAGAGGAAGATGTTTGCCCATGGTGGGGGCGGGTCTTGTATCTGCCATCTGGCTGAGTTCTCAGTCTCCTGGGGCTTCTCTGCGGAGAGTCCTGCTTCTCTCTAACCCTTGTAACTTGTGATTGACGTTCCTGGTCTCCCAGAGCTGGCCAGGACTCCGTGCTGCGTGGAGGGGCAGTGATGTGGGTTTCTGTCGTCCTCGCTTTTATTGGTCCTCAGCTTGGCTTGTTGGGGACTGTGGTTGGCTACTCTGTAATGAATGAAGGGAGTTACCTGCCTCCCTAGTTTGCTAAGAGCTTATTCGTATTTGTTAAATCGTGAAAGTGGGGCTCACGCCACCCGCCACCCCGCCCTCTCCCTGCCCTCCGTGGCCGAGCCTCTGTGCGCTCCGGGCTCGGCTCCCACAGTGGGGCGGCGCTGGCCTTCCTTCCGTCCCCCAGGGCTGCGCTCGGCAACAGCTACATAATTGGATCTGCTGCGCGGCCAGAGGTTTGTTTTTAATTTTATTGGAATTTGAAATTGCTTTGTTTCTTCCGTGTTTCATTAGTGTCCGTGGAAGCGGCTGCACCTGCAGGAATGCTCGCTGCCCCCTTGTGGGTGTGGGGAGGGGAGCCCCCACCGACATCCCTTGTGGAAGGGATGGGGCGGATAAAGTGCTTGAGTCCACCAGGCCTTGGGGATTCTCTTCTGTTCCTTCTTATTCCCACATGACAGCAGGGAAAACTGGGGCCCAGAGACGGCCAGTCCCTGGCTTGCCCAAGACCATGCCCATGACCCATGCAGGGCTCAGCCAGGATTTGACCCCCGGGCCATCTTGACCTCAAGCCTGCACCCTGGGGGCTCATGGGGGCAGAGTGGGCATGCTGCCCTCCCCAACAGAGGGGCAGCCTGAGGGGGAGAGGTC
Organism: Carollia perspicillata; assembly: GCA_004027735.1. Classification (NCBI taxonomy): domain Eukaryota; kingdom Metazoa; phylum Chordata; class Mammalia; order Chiroptera; family Phyllostomidae; genus Carollia; species Carollia perspicillata. Next base: position 6,302 of record PVKM010038564.1, read on the forward strand.
GCACTGCTCACTCAAGGTGTGCCAGAGCGATATCCCCAGGTCGGTATCCCGGGGTAGCTCTTCAGGCCAGCCCTCCTTGGATGACAGGTCCCTGCCTGCCACCCCGCCCCGCCCCCAGGGCCTCTCGGGGGCTCTCTGCACAGCCGGAACTTTCAGCAGTGCGTGACTCACAGCTTGTGTGCCAACACCGTGATGAGGAAGTCAAATATTTATCAGCAGGTCCTGAGCAGCTGAGAAAAACAGGCGTCTGTCTGTCCCAGGGGCAGGCAGGTCCTGTTGGGAGCCCAGGGCCTGGCTGGAGGGAGTAGTCCAGGACCTTCTGCCTGAGGCAGGGGCGGGGCATGAGGGACTCTGCCTCCCCCACGTCATTCCTCCGTCCTTCCTTCCCTGGCACCTGCAGCAGGCTACACTGGCCAGCCACCCAAGCTCCTCCGCCTGCCTGACCTCACATCCTGGACAAGTGAGCCACAGCTGTTTCTGGTTTGCTGGTCAAGTTTGGGGTGTCTGTGGTGGCCAGTTCTGCTGGGGCCCTGAGCGGTCCAGCTGCTCTGACCCATTTTACAGGAGGAGGAGGGAGGGGTGCTTCAGACTGGCCATGTCTTCTCCTCACTGGGCTTTTGATATTGTTCTCACAGACGGTCAGAGCCGTCAGCCTCTCAGGTCCATCTGATCTGACCCTTGCCTTTACAGGAGGGGGGACACAGGCCCTAAGTAAGAGGCTGACCGACTTGTCCAAGGTCACGTTGCACACAGCCCAGTCCAGACCTTTCTCCTTTGGGGAGAAACAGTGCAGCTCAAGGTCTGGTCGTAGAACACGGGGCCAGAGCTTCCTGACCCAATTCTGCCTCGGGAGCCGCAGGGACGGGAGGGGGGTGGGCCTGGGGCCTGGTCGCCCAACACCCTGCTCAGGAGGGAAGGGCAGGAGCCTCCACTGCCGACTGTCCAGGCCTTGACTGGCGGCAGGGCGCCCAATTCAATTTGCTTATCTCCCTTCCTGACTCTCTCTTTCCTGTGCTCTTCAATTACAGGCAGAGCCCATGTCTTTTCCAATAAGTGCACAGATGTCACAGGATCTGAGTGGGCGGGGAAGCAGGGCGCCCTCGGTGGCCTCCACACTCCCTGGTCCCAGCCTTGGACCAGAACGGATCAGCCTAGGTCAGCATGCCCAGGCCCTGCCCCCAGCCAGCTGGCAGCAGAGGGCCAGGCAGGCGACCCGGGCAGCTGGACGGCAGCAACCAGAGGGAAAATTGCACAGATCTCGGGAGCCGGCGAGTCCACTCTGGAATGGACAGGTATATATGCAGATGTACACAGGTGTACATTACAACACTGTTCAGAACAGCAAGAGACTAGAAACAACCTAAATGTCCATCGAGTTAGCAGTGTTCCTTGAGCTGTGCCATGGAAACGATGAACGAGGCCTCTTCCTGTCGGGGGGGACCCTCTCGAAGGCAGAAGGGGTGGGAAAAGGCAAGCACGGAGGAGAGCACAGGGGTGTGCGTGTTTCCGTGGAAGTAATTTCCTGCCCCCCGCACAGGCGCGTGATTCCCAGGAGGGTGTGCGTGAGGAACTGTTGCTCACACTGGTTTCCTCTGGGAAAGAGAGTTGTTTCTCACTGTGAATTGTACGCTTTCTGAAGTGGGTGCCAGGGACAGTGAAGTCCGTGATGTTATATAAAAGGCAACGAGCGGGTCGCCCTGGAGGTCACGTCAAGGAGCGAAGGGGCTGTGCACAAAAGGCACTGTTTCTCGAGACCGACGGCCCTCCCAGATGACCTGGCATCGTTCTGTTTTTACAAGGCGGGCGCGTTTCTCTAAACCTCTGTCCCTGAAAAGAACACCATCAGAAGATCCCCCAGCCCCCCTTCCTGGAAGCACCCTAAAAGCAACATGGAATAAAAACACGAGTTCCATTTTTGCAAAACTGGGAGATGGCTAACTCCCTGGACAAACACACACAGAACAGACAGGCAGGGCCGCCCAGAGCTGCTGAGGCCCAGGGGGCGGAGGGAGGAAGCGGAGGGAAGCCGCCGCCACCGCCTTGACGGGTTTCAGAAAGAGCCCGCGGAGCACACTTTCCAAACGTGAGGGGCACGGCCTGAGGCGTAACCTCCACGGCCTGTCTTTGTGGCCCTGAGCCAGAGGCGCATCGGCTGCCGACAGAGTTTCCCTACTTGGTTGTGCAGAGCGAAGGAGGGAGCGCGAAACAAGACATCACACCCAGAGACGGCATGTTCGTAGGAACCTGCTTGTCTCTGAGGCAGTTCTAGCAGGAATGGCTGGGCTGGGAAAAACGCACCCCCCTGCAGAGACGAATCATCAAAACTGAGTTGGCACAGGACCTAATGGAAATGTGTGAGGCCAGTGAGGGAAGGCAGAGCACAGGTAAAGCGATGACTGGCCCCCCCCAAACCAAATGCATATTTCCCACCATAAAAATGTGCTCGCGGGAGAGGCGAAGATTGTGGCTTAATATTGCACTGTGAAGGGAAAAAAATGTGGTAACAGTTGTTTCTATGAAGCAAAAACACAAAGTGAAGACATGAGCCAAAGAAAAATCCTACTGCATAAGCAAAAGGGGGAAAAAGAATGCGTGCGAGGGATAGAAGTGAGCAAAGCGAGAAGACGACGCGATGGAAAGCTTCATCAGAAGAGGCTGCACAGGGAAGGTGGGCCAAAGCCAGCCAGTCTGGGCTTAACTGGGGCCCCCCAAAGGGAGAAAAGGAAATAATGCAAGCCCCAGGAGAAACGGACTGGAACAGTCAGCCCCAGGACACACGCTAGCAAAGAAACGGCATGAAAGACACGGAGAGATGGACGTGAAACATAAAGGAGGGAAAGCCAGGCCTCACTGCTCCATGGCAACGTTCGACACGAGAACACAACAAGGTCGACAAAAACCCTCGAGAAAACCAAGTGGCCCAGAGATCGTTTTCAGCTCACTCAAGTAGAGAGGCAACGACAGCCCTGAGCGTGTGGAACGCCAGGGGCGCTGTCCGCGTGAGGCCTGACGCTGCAGACCAGAGGAGGGCCATCGCTCCGACGATGGGAACGGAGGGGAAAGAGCTGGTGGTGAGAATGGACCCTGGTGACCCGGGAGGCTGAGATTCAAACAACAGGGGCTGGGGTGGGGGAATGTGGCGCTGCACCCGGATGCTGACCTTACGGGCCCCAGGAACAGAGTAATGGTGTCCCTCATAATAGAAGGGAGGGGAGAAGGGGACAGGAGTGTAAGAGCATCACTGAGGCTGATGTCAGGTAACAGAGGCTTAAAGGGGTAACGTGAGCTCCAAGGACATGCTGTAGGAAGAAAAAGAAAGCTGGTCCTTGAACAACATGAGGGCTAGGGGTGCCGATCCCCCCACAGTCAAAAATCCACACTAAACTTTGGACTCCCCCCAAAACTTAACTATCACTAGCCTGCTGTAGACTGCAAGCCTTCCTGATAATCTAAACAGGTGATTAACATCTTTGTATTATATACTGTGTTCTTACGATAAAGCAAGCCAGAGAAAAGAAAATGTTACCAAGAAAATCATAAGGAGGAGAAAATACAGTTGTGGTACGGACTGTATTTCTTTTTAAAGATCCACCTGTAAGTGGACCCACATGGCTCAAACCCATGCTGTTCCGGCGTCAACTGGGCACCAATTTCATTGTTTTGTTCACCTTGGGGAAAGTCATAGGTACTGTCCCAAAGAAAGGGAAAATTAGGGTATTATTTAGAGTTACGCCACTAGAACAAAGACACCAGCCTTTCTCATGATTAGTAGGTGCACCAAACAAAGCAGAGAACACAGATCACAGAGGGAAAGACTTTTAAAAGCAATTACGGCAAAGCACAAAATGAGCTAAGATGAGACATCTGTCATATCAATAAATGTAAATGGGCTAAGCTCTCAAAAAATTTTTCAAAGGCATTCAGGTTGAATCACAAAGCTTAATCCAGCGCTATGGTGCATGAGTCACATCTAAACAAAGTCGTTCGGAAAGGCTGAAATAGAAGGATTGGCCAAGGTTTCAAGAACACTGTGGAATAAAAGAGCAGAGGTCACTACCTTTTTTAGGGAGGGAGAAAGAAAGAGAGAGAAACATCAGTGTGTGATTGCCTCTCACGTGCCCCCTATGGGGACCGGACCCGCAACCCAGGCATGTGCCCTGAGTGGGACTCAAGCTTGTGACCCTTTGGTTCGCAGGTCCGTGCTCAACTCACTGAGCTACACCAGCCGGGGCCAGAGGTTACTATCTTAACAGATAAAATGGAATCTGTCCCTGAAGCTTTAAGTATAGTAAAGAAAGCTAATAGCTGTGTGGTAAGTAACGCTGCTTCCCCACTCATAAGGTCTAAGCTGTGGGTGCCACAAGAAGAAACAGACTGGAACCCGTCGGCAGTGGGCATCCAATGCACGTCTCTTTCCACGACAGGTGAGTGCAGCAACAGAAGACCTAACTAGCGTTAATTAATGGGGTGGATATAATTGGTATACACTGAACTCCAGACCCTGAAAACAGAGCCCCATCTTCTTTTCCAGTCCCTGTAAAAAGTCTCAAAACTCAAATACACAGGCCCTGGCTGGGTAGCTCGAGGGTTAGAGCATCGTTCTGAAGCACCAAGGTCGCACATTTGCTCCTCGGTCAGGGTACCCGTACGAATCAACCAAAGAATGCATAAATAAAGTGGGACAACAGATCTTGTTTCTCTCTCTCTCTCTCTCTCTCTCCCTTACTCTAAGATAAATAAATCAAATTTTTAGAAACTCACAAAATGCGACCACAGATTATATCGCAAAGAAAACTTCGATAAAATACAAAAAAGTAGAAATCATAGACAACCTTTTGATCATAATGCAGTAAAACCAGGAGAAAAACAAAACAGAAAGGCACCTACCACCTGGGTGCAGAGATGGAATTCACATGGGCCTTAGGTCAAAGAAGAAATCAGAGTTGAAGTTATAAAATGTCTAGTACAAATGACAATAAAGATGCTACGTATTAGAACCTATAGGATATAGCTAAAGCAGTGGTCAAGGAATTCATAGCCTAATTTTCCCTTTTTTCTTGTTTATCAGTATAAAGATTTAAGCCTCTAACTCAAGAAATTTTAAAAAGAACAAGGAAAGAAGAAGATTTTAATAAAGATAAAGGCATAAATGAATGAATTAGAAACCAAAAATCGGTAATTACTAATAAATCCTAAATATGGATCTTTGGGACAAGGAAATAGATAACCCCATCAAGTAACTAACAATCACACACAAAAAAAAAATGGGGGGAGAAAACTACAAAACACACAATCTAAGAAATAAGGGTGAATTAATCATTAAAATAATTGCATATTGTTTTGTTCAGCCTCATGCAAATAAATTCGAAAACCTGGATGAAATAAATACTTTTCGAGAGAAGTATAATTTGCCAAACTCGTTCAAGAAGCGGAACAATTAAAACAGATAAATTATTGCAGAAGAAAGAGGATCACCGAAGAGCTACCCACCACCCCAAATAAACGCACTAGCCCAGACTAGTCAATGGAGAGCCGACCGACCTTTAAAGAGCAGGTAATCCGTCCCTAGTTGACCTCTTACAAAGCACAGAGAAAGAAGGAAATTCTCTGTTTTCTTCATGAAGTAATTAAGCGTGACACTTATAGCAAAACTCAACAAAAAAATTGTCCCAAAAAAGAAAACTAAAGACCACTCTCGTTGACGAAACTGAGGCAAACCTCCTAAGTAAAGGAGCAAAGCCAGTCCCTCGGTTGTATATTATAAAGAAATATTCGCCACAGACGAGTCAGATTCAAGCAGGAATGCAAGGACGGTTCGGCATTAAGAAATCCGTGTTCTTCTTCCCATTAACAGATGAAAGGAAAAACCCCTGTGATCATCTTCGTAGACTCTGAAGTCATTTGGTAAACTTCAACCTCCATTCTCCGTTTTTACAATTCTTAATAAAGTAAGAGTAGAGGGACCTGTGTTTAACCTGATAAGATATTTGCCCCCAATCCAGCATTTTGCTAATGGGGAAATCTTAGAAGCTTCTCGCTGAAAGGCAGGGACAAAGCAAGAATGTCTATTAGCACTATTACTCTTTTTCATTGTTCCAGGGATAGTAGCCAACAATATTAAACAAGACAAAGAAATTAAGGTGTAAAACTTCCAAAGTTGGAAGTAAAAATATCATTGCAAATGATAGAATAGTAAATTGGAAAACCTAAGAGGCCAAATTAAAAAAAAACATTACAAACAAAAGATTTCAGTGAGATGGCAGGAGTTAATAGCCTTTATATAAATAAACTCCATTTATGAAAGAAAAGGCTTGCCAAAAAGGTTAGCTATTCAGAAGTAAACTTGAAAACTGGGTAAGATCTCAGTGAAGCAGGTGTTAAAACACTCCCAAGGGATGCACAAGAACGCACTGAAAGTATGTATCACATTCTTGGACGGAGAGACATCATCCTAAAAATGTCATGTCTTCCTATATTAACTTATAAATGTAATGTGATCCCAGTAAAAACACTAATAGGGCATTTGCTCTTACCTAGATAAATTGATTCCACAGTTCAGACAGAAAAATGAGGGAAAAAGCCAAGGAAATTCTGCCTGGGGGGATGGCCAAGCATAAGGAGCGACACACAGCAGCAAATGTTACAGTGTGTTACACGCACGCCACAGCACGGATGAGTCTGGAAAAGTGAAAGAAGCCAGGCACAGAAGGGCCCGGACGGCGTGATTCCCTCCTCGGGGAAGCCCAGGGCCGGGGAACCTGCCGAGACGGAAGCGGGCAGGCGGGTCAGGGAGCGACTGCTAACGGCTAACAAGGGGCTTCTTCTCAAAGTGATGGGTGCGAAACTCTGTGAACACACTAAAAACACCCCGAGTTGTACACGTCAAATGGGTGGACCATATGGTACATGAGTTACATCTTGATGAAGCTGTTAAAAAATTTTTAAATGTATTATAATGCTGCAATAATTAAAATGCCTAGAAGTACCAAGTCCAGCTCCCTAATTGGACACACTGAAGAAAGCAAAGCCCAGAGAGGGAAAGGACACACCTGAGGTCACGCAGCAAACCAGGCCCAGAGCCGGGGTCCTGTTTAGGACCATTTGCTTCCACGTAATCCCACTCTCTGCTGAGGCAGGAAATGGTGGTGAGCAAGACAGACGTGACACATGGCAGGGTCACGAGGTGGGCTGGGGTTGAGGCTGTGGTGCCGGTAGTGGTCAGAGATGGCGACTAGGAAGGTTGTCACACCTGGTGGGAGTCGGCCAAAGGGACTGGGTGCCATTGTAGGGGAGGGATTCCAGGGAGGTAGTGTGACACGGGCAAAGGCCTAGAGACACTCTGAGTTCGAGACAGGGTCGGGCCTAAAGGGGAGGACATGCTGGGTGCGGATGGCACCCCCTGCCCGGGCCTGCCCCACGAAGGCCTGAGATGGGAAAGGCTTGGTTGTACCCAAACCAGAAAGCAAGCCCTGTGGACTCGGAGTGGGAGAGAAGGGGTGAGGCGGAGGGGACTGGGAGGGCACGGAGGGTGTCGTGCAGGGTGAGGGTGCCCACTCACACTTGCGCAGCTCCAGGCTCTTGCTCGGGCAGGCCAGGTGTTGGCCCGGTGGGTTCTGGGTCCTCTGCAGACAGGCCAGCATGGCTAAACTGTGGGTCTGCGGCACGGCAGGCTCGGCGGCAGGGTCCCTGTGAGAAGGGAGATGAGGTACTTGTCACATGGGCTGCTCCATGCCCGCCTCCCATCTCCCTCGGCTGGGCGTTGGTGCCCGCAGCCTCCCAGTGCCCCAAAGAA
>PVKM010038565.1:0-14052 GCA_004027735.1 Carollia perspicillata
TAGGTGCCTGCTGCTTCTTAAAACCACCCTCTATAATATCTGCAATACAGCTTTTTAAATGTATCTGTGCCTGAAATGTCTGCAATAAACAGGTGTTTGTAAAAAAAAAAAGAAATAAAAAATAAAATGCATACTATGAAATCCATGAACCTAGAAATGCTAGGGATCATTTCTCTAAAAATGGCTTCTGTTTTAATAATTGATAACCCTGGAGGACAGTCATTATTCAGAATGGTAGGCACTCTACAGCATCTAGAGTTTTAACATGAACTGTGATTAATGTAACTCTGATCAAATACTGTGTAATACTGAGATTTCAATTTGACTTTTTAAATTAGTTTACTTTCTCAGCATGCCTTAAATAAAACATTAACTGATTAAAATGGAAATAAAATATAAGGCAAAGGGTAAGTTTTGAATCATAATTATATTTATATCAATTTACTTTTAACTTATTAAAATATAATTGTGAGCTCGGAGCTGCTGAGGAACCACAAGAAGACAGTGAGCTAATAGCAAAGCAAGGAGTTTATTGAAAGCAGGGGTCCCTCAGGAGTGAGGGAAGGGAAGCAGTCCAGCTGAGGCCAGCTCCCTGCTCAGACCAGTTCCTGTCTGGGTGGTTCTATGCAGGATTTTTGAAGAGAAAAAAAAAATGAAACGTGTACCATGGGGAAATAATCTTATAATTGGTTACTTTGAACTGCTCTACTTTTCTCTTACTGTGTATTTCTATCCCTTGGCTCTCTAGTTCCTGGGACTCATTCCCATGGCATTCTAGCTTTGGTTCCTGGAAGTGTCTTGTCCCTGACCTAGTACTTGGGTGCTGTCCCACCCTGGTCTGTTTGTTCTGATATCCTGTCTTGCTGGTGGGGTGCCTCTATGCAAGGTCAGACCAGACTGTCAATAATATTTTTTCTCTTTGCCTTGCAAAAACGCAAGTGAGAAGGAACCAAAATATTCAGCAGAAAAAAATTAAAGGAAATAATAGTAAATCGTCACTTAATAATATTCTTAAGAAAACTCAACCACAAGGTGCTCCTTTGCTTCTATTGTAAGAACAAATACAAATTAAAGATAGAGGTTTATTTATCCCTGTTAAAAATAAGGAAAAATGTTTCTCTCCCCTCCCTTTTTTTTTTTTTTTTTGAGCATATACTTTAGGACTTGTAAGTACTTTTGCCACTGTTTGAATTGTATATATTATATTTTGCCATGTATAATGTGCACTTTTTTGGCCCAAATTTTAAGGAAAAAATAAGCATGTGCAGGATGTGCATTATACATAAATAGTACTAATTTTATGTCTATATGAATGTTTTAATTCTTTTATTTAAGCTTATGCATTAAAAGTATAACTCTACAAAGCAATAAGAATATCTGTATGCAAAATAATACCCTGGAATATGACAATCAGTTTTGTTTCTAAATATAAATAAATAAAAATTGAATTAAAAAATTAAAACAAAAGATTTCTTTTCTGAAAGTCTGGGCCAAGAACCTGGGTGCACATTATGCACGGGAGCGCTTTATACATGGCAAAATACGGTAGTCGTTTGAAGACTGGGTTGGCCTTCTGTCAGCTTTATGAACCAGGAATGTCTTTGTCTCAGGGACCTGGATTCATCTCTTTAAAATGCAAACAGAGAGAGCTGGGACCTCTGTCTCCCAGTTTCTGTGGCAGGGTCAGGGCCTAACTCCAGTGGTTCTCCTTGTTCCAAGTTGTGAAATTACTTCCTGTCATAAAGACACAAGAAGTTTCTTTTCCTTGTAGATACATCCAGTTAACACAGATGGTCACCCCAACTATCAGGTAGTTGGGATGAACTACTGGTGACAAAGAGTGCTGTAAAGTCCTCTTGCTTGAGGATTAGTTTTTGTTTATTTTGAGAACATGCCTACAATGGATTCCATCTGATTGGCTATATAAGGGGGCAAACTTTTTTTTTCTCTTTGCATTCTCAGCAGATTGACTGTAATGAGTACTGTATTCTGGTTTCATGTTTATTCAACAATAAGGGTGTTCCCTTTCTCTACTACCATAGTAGATCAGATTTTTGTAATGGAAAATTTTGTTTTTAATTATAATTCTTTAATGTTCTTTTACACTAACCTCAATTCTTCAGTAACACTGCAAGTTGCTTGATGGATACAGGTGAGAAGAAAGGGGACAAGGTATGAAGAGGTGAAAAAGTGATAGTCTCAGATAAACTATGCTTGGGATACTTGAGACGGAAATTCTTTATAGAGGAGATGCCAGAAAAATGCAAATAGAGATGCCTAACACATTGAGTATTCAAGAAAAAAGATAAGTTATAATACATATGTTAAAATATTTTGTTTAACATAATATGCTACCACATGTTTACTACACATAATTTAAATTTTTGGGAGAAAAAAACTCCGAAAAGGTGTATTTAACAATAGCATTCACTAAAATACCACAATTTGTCAAGTTAAAAATCTGTTGAGTTTTATTTCCCCTCTCTGTACAAATTTATTTCAGTTCTCATTCTCTAAACATAAACCTCAATTTATGAATACAGGGTAAGTATATTATAGAAATTATAAAATAAAATAAGCCATCATCTTCCATTTAGCTTCATTTAAAATATTACAGATGGTTGTAAACTATTGAAAGCACTGTGCATGTGTCTCCCTGTATGAGCCTGAGTGCTGATTACAGACTGATTATGAAAGCGAATCAAGTGAACATAAAGTATAGGCAGGTTCAGTCTGGTAGAACAATTTTTAGTGATAACTAATTGTGTCTCCCTTCAAATACGAGATCCTTCTACACCTAGATGACTAACACATCTGCATTTTTTCTTGAATGCACTATGTTTCTACCACCAATACATTTTTGAGATATTTCTATGTTATAATTGCCATATAAAGATACTGGCCTTATCCATAGCTCATATGGAAGTACATGATTTTCTCATAAGTTTTAGAATTTCCAGATTTCTATTTTAAATGGTCCTAGTTTATCATCTTAATTAATAACTTATTCTGTTTTTGCAATACATGCAAAAGATATCCTCAGACTATATATAGGCTCTTTCCTTTCTGTGTCTGAGTATGCTAACTATGGCCTAAGATAAAACAATTTCTGAGGGATTAAAAATCTTCCTTTTATTGTAATTAGATTTCAGATAAACAGAGTTAGCAACATATTTAATATTGACTTCTGCTTTGGGCTATTGCAAATCAAGGAGATATAAGGATTATTGGCTCTCATCCATCAGGAAGATAGAAGGTCATAGTTAAACAAGTCAATAAAAAGTCATTTTTCAAGAAAAGATTCAGCAGTCATCATGGTCATTATAATCCAAAGCAAACAAACTACGGGTAACAAAAAGGACTTGAAGGGCTGTGGGAACAAAATAGAGAAGGAAGAAATTAGTAGAATGCTGTGATTTTTTGTGATTATATGCAGCAAGTTTTATTACTACCCATCTCGACCTTCAGTCAAATGCATAATATTTACAAAGACTGTCCCAGTCATTGCACCTGTCCTCACTTCAAGACCACATTTGAGTTTTTGAAAAACTTTATTCTGACTTAGAAATCACAGTAGAACTGCACAGGTGATTTTTTTTTTGTGAATACAGTTATTCAAATAAAACAGTACAGTACCAAATCTCAAGCTATAAACTCTTAAATATCAAAAGAAAATATTTTTTAATGTTCTGTGCCCATTAAATTAAATTGTCTCATTTTTTAAAGGAACTTATTCTTAATAATTATTACATAATACAAATTATAACAAGGGTAGGACCAACTATTTGTGGCAGAATAAATTAATACCTAAGCATTCTGGAACTACAATATATTAAACATCTATATTTACATATAATTTATGTGTTAACATAATAGAATTTATTCTTTTAATAACAGATATTAACATCAAAAGCTACTTTTAAAAGCTTGGACTAAACATTATCTACAAACTCCAACCTTCTCCCCATTTTTTCAGATACATCCTTTGAGCAGGAGCTCCAACTGTGGAGGACAAATCAGGAACAAGAAAGATGGTGTCATCTAGGTCTTTGAGAGTAGGACCAATCTCCCTAGATTTGAATTCTTAGAAGCTCACATCTAAGACCTAAGCCAATAGTACAGACAGAAATATGAATAGAGGTAGTGAGACAGAGGTAGAATAGATATATAGTAGATAGATGATAGAGAGATAGATAGATATAAATAGATTAAAAGGAAGGAGTAAATCAAATGATTTCATAGTCAGGATATCATGTGATTCACTTTTCTGACTTTTTTAAACTTATTAATAAGAAATAATTGTGGGTAAAAACAAAACATGCCCATTTATCTGACACTTTCAACACTAGAATCACAATTTCATGCAGCTGCTTATTTTCTTGATTTCTTAGCTATATACATGTATAAAATTGGAATTTAAGCTTTCAGCAAAAGTTTGTAGAAGAATAAAATAGAGTTGAAGTATTCAAGTTTGCATTCATCAAAATAGAATCAGAACAATATGATTTTAACATAACAAAGGGAATGACATTAAAAGACAGGATATTGATATATGGAAATAGTGAGAGTGTAAGAGAATAAAATTATCAGTTTTTCTAACCCCATCTTGCTCGAATGCTCCCAGTTTCTGTACCATATTGGTTAACAACTGCTTAGTCTTTCACATAGATATGCTAGTCATTAAAGGAAACTGACACGTAGCCTAGGAATTACTGAAATAACCTCCCTGCTTGAAACTGTATCCTCAAGGAAATAAGACAGAAATAATGATTAATCATCACAAGATTTATAGAATAATGTAACAGAGACATGGCAACAAGAGATTGTTGACTAAAAGCAAAGAAGTTTCACCATCCCGCACTGTTACAACATTATTAGTCTGTACCCGTACTGAAATTTAGTTGGTCTAACCAAGAAAACTGTATCTTAAAATATTTGTTACAGAAACATACTACAAAAAATCCTCTAAAAATATTTTCATTTGGTCAGCTGAAGAACTCATATGTCAGTGGTAGTGGTCTGTGGAAGATTTTATTTTGAAATTGACCACACAATTAGTAACATTAAATATGTGTGTATATATATTCAATATATTTTAAGCTGTTTCCTTCCTTATGTACATTATATCAGGTGTTCCTCAAATAAACTCTCAAAGTAATCAATATCATATTAATACTTTCTTTTTAAATATAGTTTATTGATTACACTATCACAGTTGTCCCATTTTCCCCCCTTCACTCCCCTCCACCCTGCACACCTTCACCCACCCACATTCTTCCCTTTTAGTTCATGTCCATGTGTCATACTTGTAAGTTCTTTAGCTTCTACATTTCCCACACTACTCTTGCCCTCTCCCTGTCTATTTTCTCCCCATTGTCTGTGCTACTTATTCTCTGTACCTTCTCCCTCCTCTACTCCTTTCACTCCCCTGTTGCTAACCTTCTACGTGATCTCCATTTCTATGGCTCTGCTCCTGATCTAGCTATCCACTTAGTTTGCTTTTGTTTTAGGTGTGGTTGTTAATAACTGTGAGTTTGCTGTCCTTTCATTGTTCATATTTTTATCTTCTTTTTCTTAGATAAGTCTCTTTAACATTTCATATAATAAGGACCTGGTGATGATGAACTCTTTTAACTTGACTTTATTTGAGAAGCACTTGATCTGCTCTTCCATTCTAAATGATAGCTTTGCTGGGTAGAGCAATCTTGGATGTAAGTCCTTCCCTTTCATGGCTTGGAATACTTCTTTCCAGCCCCTTCTGACCCACAAGGTCTCTTTTGAGAAATCAGCTGACAGTTTGATAGGAACTCCTTTGTAGGTAACTCTCTTCTTATCTCTTGCTGCTTCTAGGATTCTCTCCTTCATTTTAATCTTGGCTAATGTAATTATGATGTGCTTTGGTGTGTTCCTTTTTGGGTCCAACTTCTTTGGGACTCTCTGAGCTTCCTGGACTTCCTGGAAGTCTATTTCCTTTGCCAGATTGAGGAAGTTCTCCTTTACTATTTGTTCAAATAAGTTTTCCACTTGTTGTTCTTCCTCTTCTTGTTCTGGTACCCCTATAATTTGGATGTTGGAATGTTTAAAGATGTCCTGGAGGTTCCTAAGCCTCTCCTCATTTTTTTTTTAATTCTTGTTTCTTCACTCTTTTCTGTTTGGTTATTTCTTTCCTCCTCTGATCCACTTCATTGATTTGAGTCCTAGTTTCCTTCCCATCACTATTGGTTCCCTTCACATTTTCCTTTATTTCACTTAGTGTAGCCTTCATTTGTTCATCTAATTTGCAACGAAATTCAACTAATTCTGTGAGCATCCTGATTACCAGTGTTTTGAACTGTGCATCTGATAGGTTGCCTATCTCTTTGTCATTTAGTTGTATTATTTCTGGAGCTTTGATCTATTCTTTTCTTTGGGCCATTTTTTTTTGTCTTGACATGCCTGTTATGTAGTGAGAGGAGGAGCCTTAGGTGTTCACAAGGGCAGGGCAATCACATCACTGGGCTGTGACACAGTATGTGGGGGAGGGGTCCAAAAGGGAACAATGACACTTGTTCCATTCTCTGCCGAATTTCAGTCACTTGTCCCACTACCCACAAGCAAATTGGGCCCTTCTGGTGCCGATTCCCAGTGGGTGGGTTTGTGTACATTCTAGGACCCTGTGAGTCTCTCCAGTGGACTCTCCTGTGAGGCTGGGATTTCCTCCCAGAACCTCAATTCCCACAGGTGTTTTCAATAGGTGTTTTGAGGCTTTATTTCCCCATGCTGGAGCCCTGGGTTGCAGGGTCTGTCGCACTCCCCAGTTTTGCCTGGTTTATCTGTGTGTGAATGTGGGACTGCCATGTCTGCCAGGTGCCTTGCGCACCACACCCCACAATCCGCTGCCTCGCTGGGTCTGCCCTCTGCCACCTTGCGTGCCCTGGCCAGCCACTGCTTGCCACTAGGAGTCCTCTCCACCCAGCCGCCGGACTCCGCCCCTCTTACCAGCCTGGGAGAATATTTCTTCTTTGATTCTTTGATTGTCAGGCTTCCATACAGTTCAATTTTCTGTCAGTACTGGTTGTTTATTTATTTCTAAATTTTCGTTGTCCTTACTTTGGTTGTGCGAGGAGGCACAGTGTGTCTACCTACACCTCCACCTTGGTCAGAAGTTATACTAATACTTTCTTATTAAAACACGTGGGGTTGGGAAACAAAAGGCAAACTATAAATAATATTACATAATATTCGGCTGAAATGAGATATGTCAACCAATTGTCTTGGCATCAGCTCAACACCAACAAGAGTCCCCAATTTGGGGAGTAGTGTAGAAGGAAAATTTATTCTATGCAAAATAGCTCAATTATGATATGAGCAGACAGCTCTGCAATATGCCAGTCTGCTTCATGTCTCACTGGTCCGCTCTGCGCCAGTCAGCTCTGCGCCTGTCACTTCTTACCTGTGTTGGTCTGCTCTGCTTGGCTACAGTGAGACATCTGTGATTCATCCCAGCCAGGAAAACACAGCCTGCAGCTTTCAGGGAAAGGAAAAGTGTCCTTTCAGAGCCAGAGGAGCGTTGGTTTACATTGACAGAGGTCCTACCTCTGGTCCCTGATTGGTTCATCCTCATGCAAATGAGGATTCTCAATTTTCACAGTTTGTTTTAAAAGGCACTGTTCTTATTGGTCAGAATAGAGATGCTGTGGTTGATCAAAGCAGCACAGCTCTGATTGGTTAAGAAAGACTCAATCCTATAGGTTGAAACGGAATTCAAGGAACTCTTTTGTAAGGGCTGCCTCAAATGGCAGAAACACAGTAGAGGCAGGCAGTTTGGTCCAGAGGCAGGTAGTTCAGTGTAGGCTTCTCCCTGAAGTGCAGTTTGCATGAGAGGTCCCACTGTGGAAATGGCTGTTAGGCTCTGCTTTTAAAATTTGAGCCCAGTTAGCCACCAGGAGCCCTTCTTACTAAGACATCTTGCAGAGTTCACAGATGTGACTATGATTATGAGGCAGTAGCTTCATATGAAGCAGACTATGATTATGAAGTAGTAGAAAATGAAGCACATTTTCTACTGTATGAAAATGCCAGTGAAAGGAAATCTCTTCCCTGAAAAAATAGGTAGATAATAAGCCTTCCAGTTACTTTAAAATAATCAATTACATTTGACTTCAATATTTCCTTACTGTGTTAATATTAAAAACAGTATTTTATATTCCTAAATCTTATTTTTTTAGCAGTCAGTAACGTCCAACTAAATGTTAGTGTTTCACAACAACAAAGATGTGTGGTAATGTTGTTTTAAGAAAAATAAAGAGGGAAGAAGAGGGGGAGAGAAAGAGGTAGGAAGGAAGAAAGAAAGGAAAAGTCATGTTACCTTAAGGGGAAAAAATTAATACCTAGAAAAAAACATTTTAATAATAAACTTCCTATAATATTTGGTTATTTCTGAATACAATATCATGATATTTGTCCATTTGTATACATTAAAGCAATGATAAGACAAAAACTTTCAATTTGCTTAAAATCTAGGTTGATTAGTTCATGTTACAAAGAGAAAATCTTGTCTCCTTAGAACAATGAATTATCTGGCAAATAGATAAAATGAGAAGACTTTTAAATCAAATTGTTTTCCAGGCTGCATGTAATATCTGAAAACTCTCTGCTTGATTCTTTTTTTTTCACAAATAGATGTCTATGTATAGAAATATTCATAACAGAAAATGTTAGTACAGAGTTTGACAAATTTTATAAAAATGGAGCTCCATTGCCTGCCTCTTTCAGTACAAAGTATCAGTGGTAAACTTTAACCGATCTTGCTTTTTATTTTATTTAATTGCCCCATGTCTTTAGGCTATACATTATATTTTTGCTATCAGGTGTCTGTAGGAAGAACCTGAAGTGATTGGGAAATCAGGTTTTCCCCTTAGCCTATATTTTTCCTTTCATTTTATTTACTAATTTATTGTTTTCCTTTTCCTGTGATCTATTTGTGTTCAGAGCAGAACAGAATACCTCTTGTCTTGCTAGGAGAGAGACTTTCCATCACATTCCCTCGGTATTTAGAGAAGTCCACTAGGTTCCAATAAAGCAGAGAATTGATTTTTAAGATCTTGATGTTAACTATCCAGATTTACACACCACCAATATTTTTTTTTTACTTTCTTTTTCTTTTTTTTCTTTCTTGTCAGAACAATTTCACAATTTAGCTCTGAAAAATGTTTGTCTACATTATGCTATATTGCCTGTGGCATTAAAAGACCCCAGGTCACAGGCACTAATGTTAATTGTTCTTTAATTGCATTTTTTAAATAATGCCAAACAATCCATATTTTATTTATCTGCTTTGGACATATCCTATCCCCTTTAGAAGCAGTAAGGATCAAAGACAGCTATTAGGAGCGCAAACTACCATAATTGCTAGGTATACGAGCAAGTTCACAGACATCACTACAAGCAGAATGGCCTTAATTTCATCCCATTCTGTGATTCTTCCTCTGAATCATTCCCCATGACACGAAGGATAAACCACATAATTTATTTACAATAGCTGACCAGTCTTGTAGGAGATGCCACAAATACTTAGGAATTAAAACTCAGTATTCTAATTTTCATTTGTAATTCCAAGAAAACCACTCCTACTTAAAAAAAAAAAAAAAGCAATTTCATCTTAGTTTTTCCGCCCTTTCTATCAAGCACCCTCAGGTACATCCCCAGGAACTCTTTACAGATAAAATTAGCTATAAATCTTATTTAATATTTACTTCTTTTTCTAGTTATTATTTAATTTAAAATAAAATTTGTAACAGTAATAGAATATATATGATTTTAAATTTTACTGTCTCATCCTTCAAGGTGTTTTGAGTTTATCCCATTTTTATAATGACAAAAAAAGATTTATATCACCTAGCACTTGCTCCTTTCTTAATGATAAGGGAAATTTCAACATGGCCCATAGAAGTATTTATTTTTCTAAGATATGCCCCCACTTTTCTCACCAAAAATAGTTGTTATTTATTATTTGACATTAATTTTGCTACTTAGCACTCAAAACAACACAAATAATTGAATGGTCAAATCAGACTCCTACAATTTAAATATCTTGCCTAGTGTGACACTTTACTAATAACTTGCTCTACAGAGACAATCAATAGGTTCAGATGAAGTAGAGAGGAAAAGGAGACATGGAGGGTGACTCCCAGGTCCAGTGTTCTTACAGAATTGTGTCCTTTACCACAGAATAGTAGATGAGGTCTCCGAATGAGGTTAGAGCAGGGGGACTGTATGACTTTTGAAATAGCTCCAGTTTGTACCCCTCAGAGTTACATACACTTTCTGTTAGCTTCTCCAGGGAGCCTTGCAACATATATCCATAGCTCCTGGGATCTCTTTACTACAGGTCCTTAACTGGAGATAATCTGTTAATGGCATTTCAGAGATAAAGTCTCCGGCTCCTAGTGAATATCTGTGTCTTTAACCTAGATATCTGGTGACAAAGGGAATAGACCCAGTAAAGGGAACCAAAGTTCTGCCACTCCGAAGCTGCTTTGGGAGTATTGGTTTTAAAGTATTTATTGAGAATCAAGACTGAGAAGGAGATTTTGACCCTATCCCCCATCTCCTTTCCTGTCCAAGAGATTTCATCTGAGAAACCTGCTTCAATAAGGAATATTAAGATGTCACATTAACCAAATTTGAATTAAGTATGGCAAACAGAGGATTTCAGGCAGGGACCCATTAGCAAGACTTTGCCTGCCCTGGATGTTCAGCTGTTCTCAGCTACCTGTAAATCACTCATTCTCACCTCTCAATATAACACCTCTTTTACCCCTTTCTCCTTTGTCCAAAAATCTCTTATGTACCCAATGTCGCCTGACGGTCTTTGGGATTTTCATGGAATTGTCCTGTCTATGTAAATTCCCCAAGTGCACATATTAAACTTTGATTTACTTTTGTTACTCTGTCTCTGTGAATTTGGTGACTGATCCAACCAGAAGAAGTTAAAAGGTGGGAGGAAGAGCATTAATATATTTTCAGCCACCACACTAGTCGTTTACCTTTCTTTCTTCCTTCCCGAGAAGCACCAGGTATAGAAAATGGATGTGCATCAATCCAGCTGCTGCAGGTACTTTTTCACTAGAACTGTAATTCGAATTCAAATATGGTAGATTTCAGAGGACAGTCTGTATGACCGTATGATATGCACAGAGGATATCCCACTCAGATGTACACTCTGTCTTGCCTCCTCCTCTCTCTCTGGTTGTATCCCTGTCACATTCCCCCTCGCACCCCATCCTTCTTCCCACCGAACTGCCTTGCCTCTGCCTGCCTGTGGCTCTTCCACAGCAACAACGTTCCCTTCTCCTTGCCGTTCTCCGTGCCCCTTTGTCTGTCAGAAGCACTTTCAACCAATTTCCCCCGAAGGTTCAACACAGGCATCACTTACTTCAGGAAGCCTTCTATCTGACCCCAGTGTGAGAAACGCTGACCTTCCCTGTGACTCCTCACCCCCAGGTCTGTCTTTATCGACACATTTATGCAACCCTATTGACATTTTTCTCATGATGTACTTTCTTGGCTTTTTTTATGGCTGCATACCTAAGATGTAATTCAAATTGCCAAAATAATCATTACAATTTTGTAAAGAAACAATAGGAAGTCCTAAATGACTTCATAAACATGTGCTTAATCAACAAAGCTGCTAAGACAATCACCTTTTTTCCCTTTAAAAACAAACAACAAAGAAAAAAACCCTGCAAGGTACTGGAGGAGGTGACAGCAAACAAGATCGCAAGAACCCTATTTTCCCCTGGGAGTACAGGGTAGTTAGTGCTTCTCAGGAAGTTCCTACCACCCACTGATGACCAGACCCCTTGGGTGGGTAGAACACCAATTAAAATGTGCATTTCTAGGGCAACACAAACCCCAAAATTTATAGAATGCCTGAAGATAAATCCTAGGTATCTGTACTTTTCTAAGTTTCCTAGACTGATTATCATACACGCAAGAAGTCTGAGAATCTCTGGTTTCTTAGGGATTAGAGTCCAAATATAATGTACTCAACTGGAGACAAGCTTTAGCAAGCTTCATTCTGCCAAAGCAACTAGGCTTTACAACACGTGTGATTCACCATTTCAGCAATTACAAGATTCCACCACAGTCACAATAAAAATAATCTGCGTTATAAAGAGAAATATATGCACACATAGCTTTCTGCAAGAAGCACAAATATTCAAAATTGTAAATATTTCTCAGCACTTGGTAAACCCTAACTACTTATAAAACAAACAAATAATTAAAAAAACCCTGAATACTTCTGAATATTTTATTTTCTTTTTTGTTTTACATTTACTAACAATATCACTCATTATAATAATCATTACAATATATACCAAATAATAACTGCTATTAATTATTTCATGTATATGCTTTTCTTCTCAAATTTGCCTATTCCTTAAAATTAGAGACTGAACATCTTTTATAATTCCCATTACCCATAGTGAAATAAGTGAATTAGAGAACACGACAGCCAGTACAAAAATAATTCAAAGACCAAGTTATTTCTACTATTAAGTAACAAAGTATAATTTACAGATGTTGAAACATCCAGTTAGGATTTGCTCATTTAATTGGCTTAGAATATTTACAAATAAACCATTTTATATAAGATGTTATTTCATAGTCTTATATTTTCTTACACTATTATTTGAAAATTGGAAAAGCAAATTTGCAGTAGTTTGAAGACAGTGTAGTTGTATTTAGATGGAACTGAACATGGGCTCTGAGATAACAGAAAAGAAGAACCCTAGCTATCAGAAAGAGTAAGAGAGTCTTAATCTGAACCTTTCCCTGAGGTGTAGTTTTATTTTTGAGTAGGACATAAGACATATGGATCACCCAACTCCGTGCTGTTCATTTTTCCAAAAGACCTAAGATTCCTTCATAGAATTCTTATAAAAACAATAACAGGGTTGTGCAGTAAGCTCTCCTCGGGTTTCTTCAGAGCCCAGTTTTAACCAACCTTCCAGGGAGGTGCATGGCCCCTTGCTGCTTTGATGTTTTCTTCAGTCTGATATAATAGTGTTTGGTTTTTTTGGTTGAGAAAGAAATTCAGAAAACTGAACATAATGTATATGCACTTACATTATACATATGAAATATTTTAGCACGTCTTTACACTAACAAAGATTTTAAAACTCATATTTATTAAGCTATTTTATGGTTCTTATAGTCAACATATGTTTTAAACATTTACTGAATTTCAGGTTGTAAACAAAGCATAATAATGGTA
Organism: Carollia perspicillata; assembly: GCA_004027735.1. Lineage (NCBI taxonomy): Eukaryota > Metazoa > Chordata > Mammalia > Chiroptera > Phyllostomidae > Carollia > Carollia perspicillata. The sequence goes on from PVKM010038565.1 coordinate 13,262, forward strand.
GAAATATGAATAAGGCATATTTTTACATTCCAGGGAGCTCAGAGCTCATTAAGTGAATTAGAACATATAATCAAAGTGTTCTATGAGCCAGAATAGAAATCAATATAAATTATGGTATATTAGTTAGGGCAAGGTTTTCTTAGTTTAAACCTTAATTTTCTCAACTGAAAAGTGGAAATAATGATACTAAAATGGGAGAATTATTTATGAGATTACAGATAATACATGACAATACTGTTTACCTTCTATTAAAAGATCCTCAAGAGTTTGGATATTACTATTATTTGTGGAGTCCTCATCAAAGCAGAAACATTTTACTTGGAATTAAGAGGGAGGGTGGGAGGGTGGGAGGGAGGGGAGAGAGGCAAGAATCAAAGTTCCCAGGAGGAGCTGAAAGAAAGCACGCCAGGTAATTGTAGGGGTGATATACAGAGAAAGACTTGAAGAGAGTTTTCTATTTCAATGAAAGACTGAGGGTAAATTCTTTGTAGACAATGTCTCTACTGTGATTTATAAATGAATAAGATTTTTTTGCTACATTTCACAAATTATTTAGAAAGATAGCCTCCCTAAATCTTTCCATTTTCCTTGTGTATTTTTCCTTCAAAACAGAATATGAAATAAACTAAGTGACTTAATATAAATTGGCCAGTAATGCAGGAACTATATAAGCACACAGAATGAAACCATTAAAATCCTTAGTAGCATCCCACATGTGGCACCGTTGCCTATGAGTGATGAGATGAATTCATACGATGTACACTTTAACAAAAGTGCCATTATAGTGTAAC
>PVKM010038566.1:0-14059 GCA_004027735.1 Carollia perspicillata
TCGCCAGCTACCCAAGGCAGACATCTGCCCCAGGGCATCTAAAGACTGAATTAACTCCCTTCCGTGAACCTCCCTCTTTCTGGCCTGGAGCTTCTCATTCGCCCCAGCAAAACTGCACCTGTGCACGTCACCTGGCGAGCCATTTCCCAAGCCAGCTGGCCTGGTACCCTCAAACCACGGAAAAACTTGTGGGCTCTGTTCTCCCAAGACAAGCTGAAGGACAAGCCAGCCCTTTGGTGATTCAGGCCGCCTGACCTCATGGGCCCAGCAAGTTAGGACGGTCTCTAGCAGTCATTCTGGATAAAGGACTGAGCACGTGGAAGCCGTGCAAGGTGGGGGTAGGCATGGGACTGTGCAGAGAACCACACAAACCTAGAATTTTCAGCTCAGACAAATCTCCCAGATGATTTTGTTCTGGTGGTAAAAAGGGGGAAGCTGAGGCAGGTGGGGCTCAGAGACCTGCCTTGGGTCACACAGCGAATCAGTGACCACAAAGAGCACCTAGCCCTCTTGATCCCTGCGTGGTACCTCCATTCCCCACCCCCACCCCATTTTTCCTGCCGAAACCACGGACCCCAAAGCATCTACAATTTCAGCACCCCCAAGGGTGGCTCGTTAATAACACTGCCAGAAGCAACAGTGTAGTCACAGGAGTGGCAGCAGCAGTAACATTAAGGGGGAAAAATATCTGAAAATGTCCAGGTTTATTATTTTTTTCTCTTCCGCGGCCCAAAGTCGGCCAAGTTCCTCGAGGTCAGCATCGAGGGATATCTGAAAGAATTAATTAAAACTAAACTAAGGTTCTTTCGGGAGTGAGATGGGAGCGGGAAGCGCCCTTGCCCCAGAGGCGGCGGTACTCACCAGCGCTCCCCGCGCAGGTAATGGACCGAAGGAGGCACCCAGGTGGAGCGCGGCGGCCCGGGTATTTGTAGCCAAGGTGTTGCGCAAAGAGGCCGGCGGCAGGGGCCATCACCACGCCCCTCGCACATTCCAGGCCCGCCTGCCGCCGCCGGGACACAGCCTACCTGCCGGCTTAATGAGCCCATCGTGACCTCGCCGGCAGCGACGAGGAAAGAAAGGCGACGGGGAGAAATCGCGGCCTTTCCCTGGCGTCCCGTGCCCCGTGCTCCCTGGCCCCCCGGCCGGCGCGCTCTCTCTCCTCTGCCTCAGCGCCGCCGGCCGCAAAAGATCCCAGCACAGGGATGGAAGTGGGGCTCCCGGTTTCCGCCGCTCCCCTCCCCGAGAACCTGAATCTTCCAGCTGAGCTCCTCTGGTGCGGGGCAAGTCAGACAAAAGCCAACTGGAAAATTAAGGGACAAAACCTTTGAAAACAAAGCCAGGATCGTCCAGCTTTAGTCTTGGGGATGCTTTCCGGCTTCTGGACTCAGCAGTAGACACTCGGAGCCCCGGGTCTGCGACGGGACAGGGCTGGGTGGGCCAAGCTGGGGGAAGGGCTGGGGCTGCTCTCACCGTGCGGGGCGCAGTCAAAGGTAAAGGGGGACAAATACGGGGTGACAGGAGATGATTTGAGCGGTGGACACACAAATTATACGGTCCTACGCACCAAAGTCACCCCAATAAATTTATTTTTTTAAAGGGAAACTGCTTCCCCAGCAGCTTGTTGGGCTTTGGCGAACCGTGGTCCCGTTTCACCCTCCGTCCGGTCCGCCCTGTGTGCGCCCCGTGTCGCCGCACCTCCTTCTCCATCCCGACCGGGAGGAGACCTGTTCCAGGGAGAGCCCATCACCATGCTTGTCCTAGCAGCAACCCCCTTCTGTGCCAGGCGGACGCGGTCTCCAATGCCCACGCCAACGCCTTCTTGGACTAAGAGTAGCTCCTTTTCTAGTTGAGAGCTTAGAGGGGTCGGGGGGCGTGACATGGGACTACTCGGGACTGGCTGAGCCAGGATCTTATTCCAAAACCCGGGTCTTATGCCCTCTGCCCTAGGGTCCTGGTTTTACAGCTGAGGCAAGTGAGGCTTAGCAGCGTACTAGCTGGCCAGCTGCCCACGACTGATATGTAGTGGACATGCCCCATTGCAAGTAGGCTGGTCTCATTCCAAAGTCAAGAGCTCTGTCCACCATCAGGGGAAGAAGTCAAGAGTGCTGCTTTCAGGACCCTGCAGCGCCAGAGCTAGGATCTCCCTGCGGCTGAGCAGCGGGTGGCTAGGCATCTGAAATCAGTTCCCCACTCTGCCTCCTGCTTCCCCTGCCTTTACTTGCTCTGTGTAAAATGGGAATAAGGGTCCTTATCCGAGTAAAAGGAGCTACAATATTTATAGCACGTAGAACGGTACCTGGCATGTGATGCGTACTCAGTGTTAACCATTACAGTTTTCACCAGGAACCTCTGATGTTGGGAATGAAAAGCTTTGTTTTGATTAGACTCACCTAGAACCTTGAGGTCATTACTCCACAGCCTCAGATGCTAGTCACATTGGTCCAAAGGCCAGGACATACTGCTTAGAGAGCAGGCATTAGAAATCAAGTCATTTTTAGAGGAATAATGGTTTTGCTAGTGGGTGCTTGACTTAAAAGCCAGCCCTCGGAGACAGTGCTAAACCACTGGCATTTACCGAGATCAGCTCTGCCTCCAGCCCTGGGCGTGGGGGCTACAGACACATCAGGGGCTCCCAGCAGCCGGCCTCCATTGGACATTCATTCTGACAAGCCTCCTGCAGTGACTGTGGACTCTGATGTGGGGCACAGACCTAACTGCCTTCACATCTCTTTATCACTCTCAACCAGGAGCTAATAGACAGATAGAAACTTCAAAACACTTGGAAAAAGAAAGGCTTCCTTTTTATGTTCCAATTGAAAAGGCAAAATGCTGGTGCAATCAGGAGACCTTTTTAAAATGTGTAGGGATCTCAGTAATAGATCAGGACAGATGTCTGTTTGATTCTTGTTTTGGACTTCAGTTTTTGTATGTCTTTTTGTACAAAGTGTGGAGGAAAGGCAAAGTGTGTGTGTGTCTAGACCCTCCCTTTGAGGGGAACACAGTCTCCTGCAGAATGCAGAATGTATGCCTGTCTTTGTTCCATCTCAGACACAGAACCCATCACCATTTCGTACTGTCAACACAGAGCCCAGGCTCTCACACCACTGCTAAAGTACTTCCGTTCAGCGCACTTTTGGTGTCTACTGTTGTCCCACAAGGTAGAATCGATTGAATTAGATGGTGTTATTAATGTGAATTTAAGGCCCACCCAGAGGTCACCCAGTGTCTTGCCCCCAGGCTGCAAAACAGTGAGCTAGTTAACATAGGCCCACATCCCTTACTGAGCCCCTGGGGCCAGGTGTGCTTCCCAACTGAGAACTTTCCATTTCTAGCAAGTAAGATGCAAACATCCCAAGTAGGACCTGGACAGCACCCTGTAACCAAATCCACTCACATTTTTGCTGTAAAAATGTATAAATATTGATAAATATTGATAACTAGAATAAACTTGATTTCAGGTTAGGGTTTGGCACTACATGAGTATTTAATTTGCAGATTAGAGATCATGACTGATATTTATTGAGTGTTTACTAAGTGCCAGTACTGTTCTAAACACTTTACACATATTAAGTCGGTAATCCTTATAATACCATGAGCCAGATGGAAAGGGCAGGGAACAGGGCCTCAGAGAAATTACAACTTACCCCAATGTTACAGAACTAGTAGGTGGCAAAGTTAAGATCTTAACCCAGTCATCAATTTCAGCCACATAATCAGTTAAGTTTTCACTATTTTCTTATCTCCTTTTCCTTATAAGGGTATTTGGTTGCCCAAAGGACTCACATGAATGGAATGAAGTAGTGAATCCAGAAACATACAGACATTTGATTTAACAATACCATTGCAGAGCACTAAGGTAAAGGTCATCTTCATTGAATGGCTATCCAAATGGGAACAAAGGAAGCGACCCTCTGCCCCATGCCACACACACAGACACACACACCTAAATGTAAAAAAAGACAAAGAAGACTTCCAGATAAATCTTAGAAGATAAATCTTCTAAGATTTAGACTAAGATTTAGAAGACTAAATCTTTAGAAGACTAAATAGATAAATCTTCACAAACTCATGGTAGGGAAAGACTTAAGATGCAAGATGCACTAACCATAAAGAAAAGACATTTTAAAAGAGTTAAAAGGTGAACCAGAATGGAAGAAGTATCTGGAACACAAGACTGATGAAGACTGGATGACTCCATATTAATAAGAGGAGAAAAATCCGGTTGAAAAATGGTCAACACTTCTGGTCAGGACAGTGGTGTTGGCAGACACAGCTCACATCTTCACACAACCACATCAAAATTACAACTAAAATATAGAACAACTATCCCTCAGAACTGTCAGAAATCAAGTTGAATGGAAGTCTGACAACTTTGGAATTAAAGAGACCACACATATCCAGACTGGTAGTGTTACGGGAAAATAATGACTCAAACGATGTCTCGGGGTACGAAGTGGTAATTTATTTACCCATGGGGACCCAGAGGAGGCAGTCTCCAAATTCTGGGCCCCGAGCAGAAGCTGGGGCTTGCTTATATGGGTACTGCTAATGCGAAAGCGAAAGGCAGAGCTGGGTTCAAAGGAAGGCGGGAACCTATCAGAGCCAGGAGGGGTGCCTATGTGGCATAAGGGGAGGTACAGAAGCAAGAAAGCGCGGGTTACTCTAGAGGGGGTGGGTCCAGTGCTCTAACGGTTTTCTGGCTTTCCCCTTTCAGTAGGAGGGGCACAGGTGTGGAATGGGGTGCTCCCTCACACACGTGTGGAAGGATAAAAATTCAGGAAGGATATCTCAGGAGGGAGGAGTCTCAGCCCCACACCAGGCCCCTTAGCCCAGGGCTCCAGTGCCAGGAAGTTAAGTCCCTACAACTTCTGGCTGCACAAACCAGTGGGGATTGAGTCAGTGGAAAAAACTTCTGGAGCCCCAAGCAGTTCCTCTTAAAGAACCCACACACAGACTCACTTCCTTGAGCTCCAGTGTCGGGGTGGCAGCTTAAAGGGCACCAGTGGCATACTGAGAGAGGCTGCAGTGTCTGGCATCAGGGTGAGTGAAGGCCATTGTCCCTTTTCTGAGCCCCCCACACCCCCCACCATGCAGCCATGGAGCTGGCAGGCTGGTAGCATGTTTGAGATTCTGTCAACCTGGCTAACACTGTTTGATCCACCTTGGAGATCCCCAGAGACTCCACCCCGCACAACTTATGGGCCTGCACAAGCTGCTTTTCCACATGAATAACTGGTCTTGGCTGATGCTCCATAACTTCCTAAATCCTCTCAAACAAGCAAGAGCCAGCCTCAGTGAACCCCAGGTCTGGCATTAGAAGCAGCCAGCCTAGATTCACAGCTTGATTTCAACTGGGAATCTCCAAGCCCAGCACAAGTAGCAGCCATTTCAGATTGCTTTATAGCTCAGGCCCCCAGCAAGACACAGGTGGGGGTTGACCTTGGCCTGCACCACCTAGGAAGCCCCAGGGCCAGAGCAACTAGTGGACAGCTACAGACCATGTTGGAGCATCACCACCCTGCCTCTGCACAGCTGATCCTCCACACAAGGAAGAGGTTGGTGGTAAGTGGTCACAGCCAATCTTTGTAGCTGACTGGCCTGGGTAAATCCCTTCCATTGATCTGCCAACAGCAACCAAAGCTCAAATCCAAGAGGAGAGTGAACTCAGCTCACATGAAGAGCTCATCTTGAGTACCCAGCTTGGCAGGTAGGGAGGCTGTGCCACTGGACCCTACAGAACGCTTACTACATCAGGCTACCCTACCAAGACACAGAGTCAAAGCAGCTCTGCCTAATACATAGAAACAAACACAGGGAGGTTGCCAAAATGGGAGACAAAGAAACATGGCCCAAATGAAAGAATAGATCAAAACTCTAGAAAAAGAGCTAAATGAAAGGAGTAAACAACCTATCAGATGCAGAGTTCAAAACACTGGTTATAAGGATGCTCAAGGAACTTAGTGAGGATCTCAACAGCATAAAAAAGATCCAGTCAGAAATGAAGGATACACTACTTGAAATAAAAAATAATTTACAGGGAAACAGTAGAGTGGATGAAGCTGAAAATCAAATCAATGATTTGGAACATAAGGAAGTAAAAAACAACCAATCAGAAGAACAAGAAGAAAAAAAGAACCCCCCCCCAAATGAGGGTAGTATAAGCAGCCTCTGGGACAACTTCAAGAGGTCCAACCTTTGCATCATAGGGGTTCCAGAAGAAGAAGAGCAAGATCAAGAAATTGGAAATCTATCTGAAAAAACTAGTAAAAGAAAACTTCCCTAATTTGGTGAAAGAAATAGACATGCAAATCCAGGAAGCACAGAGAGACCCAATTATGATGGATGCAAAGAGACCCACTCCAAGACACATCATAATTTAAATGCCAAAGGTTAAAGATAAAGAAAGTCTTAAAAGCAGCAAGAGAAAAGAAGTTAGTTACCTACAGGGGAGTTCCCATAAGACTGTTAACTGATTTCTCAAAAGAAACTTTGCAGACAAGAAGGGATTGGCAAGAAATATTCTAAATCATGAAAAGCAGGGACTTACAGCCAAGATTGCTCTACCCAGCAAAGCTATCATTTAGAATCAAAGGGCAGATAAAGAGCTTCCTAGACAAGAAAAAAACTAAAGGAGTTCAACATCACCAAACCATTATTATATGAAATGTTAAGGAGACTTATTTAAGAAAAAGAAGATCAAAACTATGAACAATAAAATGGCAAAAAGTCAACAATTGAATCTAAAAAATGAACCAGGCAAACAAGAAGAAGAGACAGAACCATGGATACAGAGAGTTTCAATGGTTGCCTGTTGGGATTGTGTGTGTGTGGGGAGTGGGTGAAGAGGTGAGGGGATTAAGAAATACAAATTGGCAGAATAGCCATTGGGATGTAAAGTACAGTACAGGAAATGGAGTAGCCAAAGAACTTACATGCATGACTCATGGACATGAACTAAGGGGGGTGGAATGCTGGAGGGAGGGCACTGCAGGGTGGAGGGGGACAAAGAAGAGAAAAAAAATGGGACAACTGTAATAGCATAATCAATAAAACATACTTTAAAAAAATGGTAGAGCAACAGTAAGGAGACCTGCAAGCTCTGATGGGTCTATTTCCATGCATCTTTGACCACCTAGACTTAATAGGTAGTATTAAGTCACTGTTTACTGTTAAAAGCAGGAAAGTTTCCTCCCACATAGTACTGAGCTAGGTTCTAAAAAGTTGAGGCCACTGGCACTGAGCTCCCACTTTGCAAGAACATAGCATGCCAGGAATAAGACTAACAAGTTAGGGCCATGCAGCGGGCCTGGGGAAACCAGGACAGACCAGGAGTCCAGGAGAAAGGAGGCTTCCCTGCCATTTGGACCTTCTGCTTCCATCACTCACCCCACCTTTGCTCTTGCCATCCCCTCTGCCTGGAACATTCTCCCTGGTTTTCACATGGACACTCTTCTTGTCATTCAGATCTCAGAGCATTGCCCTTGCCCACAGCTGTTGTCGCCCTATTCTTAGCTCCTTCATAGATGATTGTATGACTTTCTCAACCATAGACTTCCAAATAAATTATTTCTTCCTGGGTTGGGGGACTGGAATTTGGAGTCTAAATTGTTCCCTCAATATTTCACTTTTGACTTAAACATTTTTAACCAAGGGAATTAAAAGTTCTTAGAACATATAACTTTCCATCACATTATGTAAAAATAACATTTCTAATCACATCACTAAAATCGAACGATAAAATAATTTAAAATTAAGCAGGGACTCACAGCTCGGAACACCATCCCCGAGGCTGGACTCTCCCTCCTGCTCTCCGCAGAGTCTGGGTCCCACAGGCCTGTTGGAGGTGTTAAAGGAAGACATGAGGGTGATTCCCAGGCACGTGCCTACCACCCTTCAGGGCATCTCATGTTCCCTTTACGCCCAAGACCAAAAAAATAAAAGAGAAAAGTCATAGAACTGGCCCTGTATGGAACTACAGAAAAAACAGGAGGTGCACGCATCACCTCAGGGGACAATGTTGGCAGTGGGACAACAGTGTTTAACAGTTTCCCACTCTGCTTCAGATCCTAGCTGTCTGGTGGCCCTCCCCTCGGAGTGTTTTGTATATGGATGTAGGGTGATGTTTATGGTGGCAAACCAATGGAAACCATTTAAATGAATGTGTAACATCTTCAAGTTTCACTACCTTTTCCACATTGACATACATTATAATGTAGGCTAAACAATATGTGTACTGTTTCATATATACCTTAACAAAATCCTTATATCAAGCTACCCATGAGCCAATGGGCTACCACTTAAATAGCAAAGAATAGCTATGGATAGAAAAAAAGATTGGAAGATAATATGCCAACCTTAACAGGAATTATCTGAGGGTAAGATTTAATCATTTGTCCCTCATTGACATGGGCAAGCCACCTAATCTGAGTCTCAGTTTTCTCACCTGTTAAATGGGGGCAACATGTAGACCTGCCTTACCAAAGGAAAGGGCTTTGTAGCTGCAAAGTTAAAACAAATGACAGTTGAACTGTTCCAATGCACTATACATACGGATGTATTGTTACATTAAGTATGTAGGAAACAGGGCATTCCAGTCACGCTCCCAGTAACTTCTAGAGGCATTTCTCCACTGACAAGCATTAGAATTGGATTTAAACCACATTTATTACGTATATGTCCATTTATTTATTTATTGGATTTATTTGAGTGACAGTAGTTAATGAAATTACGTTAAAAAAAAAGAAATTACGTAGGATTCAGGTATATAATTCTATAATACATCATCTGTTTACCGTGTGGTGCGATGACCACCCCAAGTGTTTGCCCATCTGTTTGGCTGAAGAGCTGCCCAAGTGAATAGTAAACTTAGAGTAAGACTCCACCCCTCTGGCTGCCCGAGCAGAACCCGAGGTCAGGTGAAAAGGAGGCCTGTCCAGGGTGACGATGTCCTTTTTCCCCTGAAGCGCTTCCCACATTAACCTGCCCTGTTATCCACCTCGCCTGACACCACCTAGCAGAGGATTCCTGGCCTATAAAAACAGTGTCCTCTCAATATCATCTTTCCTTCTTGAAAGGTCTGTTTCCTGGAAATCCAGCAGCCTGAGAGAACTTCCCCAAATGTCCCTGCCTACCACCTTGCCCCACCCCAACCCCAATGGTCCTGCCTTTGGAGGCACAAGTGGCACCAGGATCAGAAGGAAACATGCTGTCTGTAAACAGTGCTGCCACTTTTTTTAAAAGATTTTTTTTAGAGGGGAGGAGGAAGGGAGAGAAACATGGACCGGTTGCCCCTTGCATGCCCCCAACCAGGTACCAGGCCCACCACCCAGGCATGTGCCCCGACCAGGAGTTGAACCAGCAAACTTTCACTTTGCAGGCACAAGGCTCAACAAACAGAGCCATGCCGGTCATGGCTCGTGCTGCTGCTGCCTTGAGCTCACCATCGGTGTGGAGCAGAGAGTGGGGCAGGAGCCACTCCCTCCAGGGCAGGCTCTGGGCAGGGGCCACACCTGGTGAAGCCAGGCACCAGGAAGACACTTGAGTTCTAGTAGCTCGGAGAGGAAGTGCCCTGTCCAGGGCTGAGCTCCAGATGCTGCATTAAAAGACATGGACTGATGCTGCCAGATCTTTCAAATTTTCTGGAGAAGGCACATATCCCATTTTTATCTGAAATTTACCACTAAAAAAATAATACTGAGCAGGCCAAAGAAAGCGGTTCTGTGGACTGCCAGCTTTCATCCTGAAGCCAGACATGATCTCCGGTATCACCTGGCTTGCTTTCGGGGCCCTCTGGAGCTTTTTCCTGCAGCTCTCCTAATGCTCTCAGCAATTTACAAAGCCCAAGTGGCAGAGAGAGGGTCCTGCGGAAAAGGATGGCGTTCTTCCCTAGGAGGCCACAGTGCACCCAAGAAGGGCAACCCAAGAGCCCAGGCTCTGGGCTCAGTGCCCTACGCTCTGAGCCACCAGGCCTGGGAAAACCAAGGTACTCAGGCCGGTGAGAAAACCCTGGCCTTGCCCTGTTCCTCCAAACTCCCCGGCAGCCCGGTGAGTGAAGCAAGAATAGAGGGGATGGCAGGTACCGCCTGCTTGACTCTCCGCTGCCAAGGCAGCTGGCTGGTTTGCTCAGCACCCACCCCGAGAGCCAGTGTGCAGACAGCCTGGCGCTCTCCCGGCCGCAGCCGCTACAATGTGGAGTGCCTGAAAAGTGGCTCCAAAAATAACAGCTGAACAAAACCGCTTTGAATTTCTGCGTTCATTCATCAGGAGCTTCTTCGGAGCCCTCTGACAGCGCTGATAATTCTAGAGTTGTTTAGTCAGGCCCAGTGACAGGCTATCTATCCCCTTGATGCAGCCAGGATTCAGGAAGTGTCAAATAATGTTGCCTCGGTGTGAGAAAGCACAGGTTTAGATGGAGAACCGCTAAGGAAATGGAACCTGGGCTGACATAATTACAGGCTATTTTCAACTCGGCTTAAACTAGTATATGAACATGCAGAGAAGAATACTGGAAAGCAATACACAAACCATTCACAGCAGTTATCGCTGGTGGTGGGAACAGGTGACTTATTTCCTATTTGTGAGCTGCTCCACAGAGGGTTCAAGGCAGCTTATAAACTGACAAAGGAAAAATTGATTCAAAAATAAGTGAGAAGAAAAAAAGAGAAGTGAGAAAAGGCAAAGAGAGGTGTAGGGAAGTAAGAGGCAGGCTCCACTACGGCGGCCAGATAGGGCTTGAGAGAGAGAAAGGCCAATGTCACAGCCGGCCTCGGAAGAGTGACTGACCCACTCACATCCTCCCGAAAGGGGCAGCAGCCACCACTGTTTCAGCCGCTGCTGTTGGGAACCAGGGCCAGCATTGCTATTTCTCTCGTGTTTCAGGAGGTCATGTCCGATTTTTTTTTTAAACATTTGATCGATTTATTTATTTTTAGACAGAGGGGAAAGGAAGGAGAAAGAGAAGGAGAGAAACATCAATGTGTGGTTGCCCCTCACACGCCCCCTACTGGGGGCCTGGCCCACAACCTAGGCATGTGCCCTGACTGGGAATCAAACCAGTGACCTGTTGGTTCACAGGCCCACACTCAATCCACTGAGCCACACCAGCCAGGGCTAATTTCAGAATTTTTGATGTTGGCTCAAAACTTATTTTAAAACTCCAAACGCCAAACAAAATACACCTCAGGCCAAATGCAGCGCGCTGGGCTGCTTGCTAGTTCACACTCTGCGGTGCTTCCCTGTTTAATTAAACCTTCCTAGAACTTCGATTCTGGAGGACAATAGAATATGTGCTGCATGAAGCCAGGGATCTTTGTCTCTTACCACAGAGTCCCCCAAACCTAGAGGGTTGCCTGACTCAGAGGAGAGCTCACCTGACATGTGTGGAATGAACGAATGACCCAGAGGACAATCTACCAGGCATGTCCAACCTTGTGGCGTCTCTGGGCCACAGCAGAAGAAGAAGAGCTGTTGTGGGCCACACATTAAATACACTGCGAAATCTCCTAATGTTCTGAGTAAGTTTACGATTTTGTGTTGGGCCACATCCACAGCCACCCTGGGCTGCATGCGGCCCCCAGACCAGACACCACACCACCATCACGGTGACCTGCACCTCTGTGCTGATTCCTTCTTTATCAGAGCCTGGCTCACACCAGGAAGGAAGGCCCCCGAGAGCCCACCTGATTGCAGGCGTGCTGCTCCCACCCCCACTCTCCAAAGCCCTGATCAGTGACGGTTCATCACAGTGCCGGGGGCCAGGAGGGGCTCCAAGCCCCTGCATGCGCATGTTTACACTGGGCAGGTGTCCAGAGGATTGTAGGCAGGGAGCAGCCGCTAGTTACCGGGAACAATACCAGCTTTTGTCCTTCAAGGAACTCAATAAAACAGATCTTATAACCCCTGAGAAAGGTCAAGGTGGTTTGCCATTTTTAACTCCTGCTTGAACTGTTATTTATTCTCTCTGATTTGCGGGAATTGGCAGAGGGTGGGGGCACCCTGGAATGTGACCCATAGAAAAATGCAGTGGGCTGCCAGCGTGGGGCGAACATGACCTAGTCTCTCATCTTATTTCAGGCAGTGGGCCTTTCCCAGTCTGGGGTCAAGTCACATAATGCCCCTCCCCATTACAGTAAGTCTGGCCAAATTTCACTTGCTTTCTAGGACCTCCTGAAGTAACCTCTTTGGAGATGGTCTAAGATGTTAAAAGAATTATCATTTTATATGTTTGCTTAGATTTCCCTCTTCTTCCCGTTATCAATGTTGCGAGCAGTTTCTTTGTCATGAAAATGTCTTTGAAGTTATGGAAGCGAACCCTGCCAATGCCCTTCCCAGCCCCAGTGAGAGCTCAAGTCCTAAGACTGGGTAGGACCCTTTACCTTTGTCTTTGTAAGAGCTGTTTATGGGGGCCTTTGAACTGGTGGTTCCCTCTGGGGTTAATAGGGTCTTAGGACTACTTCCCTAGGGCTGAGCTGGCCCCACCCACACTCATCCTGGCCCCTAAGGCCACACAATGTAGCCTGGAGGCAATGCCAGGGGCACCTTCAAGGTCCCAACTGCCCCACCCACCCACCTTTGGGTCAGGGGAGGTGAATGGAACTTCTGAGTGAATGGGAGATCCCCAAGAGTAGAGTTACATAGGACAGCCCAGAGTTAAGCCTTTGTGGGTTTGGGTTAATTTCATTTAATCTTCACAATCACCTTAAAAACCTGATCCTATCATTATCCACATTTTTGCAGATTACCTAAACCACACAGCTAGTAAGCAGCAAAGCACAAAGAACCCAAGATATAAAACCTCTGGCTTTTCATCTCCAAACTTTGCAGCAAGCCACGAGACTGACTGTTTAATTCTCACAACTGGCCGAAGTAACCTGGTCATTGAAGCTACATTTTACAGATAAAGAGCTTGGGCCCAGAGAGGCTTCTGACAGATTGCTTACAATTACAACGTTAGTTTCTGGGCCAATCAGGATTTAAAACCAGTTTAAGCATAATCACGCAGCAGCAGGACCTCTCACAGGCCTAAACATGAACCTGAGCACGAATGTGACCAAGGTCTCCAACAGGCATCCCCCAAGGGGAAGCCCAGCGATCACCCCACTACACAGGGCCAAAGGGGCTCTCCCTCTTGCTCTCCCCACAACACCCAGGCCTGCCGGGGCTGGAAAACGGACTCACTCGGAGTTTCTCCATCACTCCCAGCCTCACAGGGCCATCTGACACCCCACCCACCACCCTCCCAGAGACCAGCTCTGTTCACCTGGGACTAGAGGAAACCAAGTCTGCTGTGGAGAAGGTTCTAGACCCCTCAGGCCACACAACCGCCTTCTTACTTGGCAAGGATGTAATTCAGAAGAGCTGTTCGCTGAGAAAGAAGGTAGCAGGCATTACACAGGGTGAGCCAAGATACAGCCTAGACTGCAGGGTCCATAGGCTCCTTAAATCTGCTCCATCCAGCTCCTCCCTTAGGGCGGGACGGCCTTACCCATCTCCCTCCCTAAACCAGCTCCCTCCCTAAACCTGATCCTTGCAGGCCTCTCTCCAAGGCTGATTTCCTGCTCTTTGCAGGCTTAGAAACCTAGCCTCGGGGCTTGGTTGTGGGTTCTGCTCCTCCTCACTCCTTGCTCTGGTGGTCCTGTCTGAGCCGGCTAGTCTGGCTCACCCACAGGTGCTGCGGGGGGCATTAGAGACCTAGCTGCCACCCCATCCTGACATTCCCCACCAGGAGAGAAGGTACAGACAATGGCTACACAATGCTAACACCCTTCCGGAAGAGGCCCTGGCCGGTGGTTCAGTTGGTCAGAGTACTGTCTGCGTACACCAAGATTGGAGGTTCGATCCCTGGTCGGGGCAGATATAAGAATCAACCAATGAACACGTAAATGGGTGGAACAGCAAATCGATGTTTCTCTCTCTCTCTCCTCCGCCCTCTAAAAATCAATGAATAAAAACTCAGATGGGAGAATAGAAATGGCAAGAACATGGAAGAAAGTTCAGAAGAAAGTAAAGAGTTGAGATGTAAAAGGCTCTATAAGATATCAAAACACATTAAAAGGCCACA
>PVKM010038567.1:0-14067 GCA_004027735.1 Carollia perspicillata
TGGACACCAGATTTCCCAGGGGCAGAGCTCCCAAAGCCCTGGGCCTGAAGAGGCACGTCCCTTTGCCCATCTTATCTGCGCTCTGCAGAGGCTGTGCCTGTGCCTCCTCATCTCCTCCTTGGGCTCCCAAGGCCATGAGTGGGTTGAAGGTTTGGCAGCCAGCCTTCTGGCCCAGCAGCTATTGAGCAACCTGGGGAGGGCAGCAGAAGAGACCAGACGCAACAAGGCCATGCTTACAGTTAGTACCTTCCCTATGGCTGAGAGGCCTGAACTACAGGACCCCACCCCAGGACCTTCAAACACTAGCAGAGTCTCAGGTCAGGCAGCAGGTGGTCACAGGGGTGGGTACTCCCTGGGTTTGGCAGCAGGAGTTCATTTTCAGTAATCAGAAGCCTCTAAAGAAGATGGGATGCCTGCTTCCATTCAGGTTGCCTCTGCTGCTGCTTCCAGAGTGCAAGGAGGTTTGCCGCCCCTCTGGTAAAGTAGACAGACAGGGGTGCCATAGCCTCTGGGCTCTGGAGTTTTGTTCCACACACCTGTGCAGGAGGGAGAAAACCACTACAGCTGACATTCCAAAAGCTGCCTTAGTCCCTCCCCTTGCTAAACCAAGTCTTGCGTCATTTATTTGAGGCAGCCTATCATCCTTCCAATTTATGCCTGCCTTCAGCAGCCTGCAATGAAACACTCAAATTGGTTCCTTATTATCATGATGCACCTAGTTTAAGAGGCCCTTCCCATACATCTGGCAACTCTCTCCCATCTCCAGATATCAGATGTGCAAACTGAGCATAGTGTCCAGGTTGCATTAGATTTCTTTGCATCTAAAGCAATCCAGTACCTGGTGATGGACTGGGAGGGATAAAACATCCGAAGGAAGGACCAGAATCAGTGCTAGATTACCCTAAAGGCCACCTATGCAGATGCTTAGGTCACTGACTGGGAAGGGGCCCCAAGCAATTAAAAAAGGTCATTGGAAACATTTGATATTTAAATTTGATATTCACAGCAACAGCAAAATCAACATCATGGGTAAAACAAAAAAGTTGCCATCAATTTTTAATGAAATTCAAATGCCAAGTGGGAGTAAATAACTGTGTGAAAAAGAATATGAATTCGGTTGCTGAATACAGAGTTCTATATATTTCCATTAGGTAAAATTTGTTAATCACGGTGTGCAAAGCTTACATATCCTTACCAATTTTAGTCTGTTTATTTTTACTAATTTCTCCTTGCAGCTTTGCCAATTTTTTCAAGTTATATTTTATTGATTATAAAAGATGTCTTGATTTTTCCCCCTTTGACCCCCTTGACCCAGAACCTCCACTCCCTCAGACAATCTTCCCACCATTGTTCATGTCCATAGATCATGCATTTAAGTTCTTTGGCTACTCCATTTTCTATACTGCACTTTACATCCCCAGAGCTATTCTGTAACTACTTATGTGTACCTTTTTTAAAAGACTTTATTTACTTTTAGAAGGGAAGGAAGGATGAGAGGGAAACATCAATGTGTGGCTGCCTGTCACACGCCCCCTACTGGGGACCTGGCCCACAACCCAGGCATATGCCCCAACTGGGAATCGAACCAGGGACACTTTGGTTCTCAGGCCAGCACTCAATCCACTGAGCCACACCAGCTAGGGCCCTATTTGTACTTCTTAACCCCTTCACCTCTTCACCCATTCCTGCACACCCTCCTCTCATCTGGCATCCATCAAAAAACACTCTCTGTATCCATGATTCTGTCTTTGTTCTTGTTTGCTTAGTTTTTTAGATTAAGCTGTTGGTAGAGACATGTATTTTATACTTTATTTTAATTTAATTTTCATTTTCTTTTTTATTACAATTTATTCCCCTTATACACCCTTTCCCCAGCAATCACCAAACTGCTGTTCATGTCCATGAGTCCTATAGATATGTATTTATTGCTATTTTATTGCTCATAGTTTTGATCATCTTTTTTTTTAGTCCATTTAACATGGTTTGTCATATAATAATGGCTTGGTGGTGGTGAACTCCTTTTGATTTTTCTTGTTTGGGAAGCTCTTTATCTAACATTCAATTTTAAATGATAGCTTTGCTGGGTAGAGCAATCTTGGCTACAGGTCCCTGACTTTTCATAACTTTGAATATTTCTTGCCAATCCCTTCTAGCCTGCAAAGTTTCTACAAGAAATCAGATGACAGTCTTATGGGAACTCCCCTGTAGGTAACTAATGGCTTTTTTCTTGCTCCTTTTAATATTTTCTCTTTAATTTTAAGCTTTGGAATTTTAATTATGATGTGTATTGGAGTGGGCCTCTTCGTGTCCATCTTGTTTGTGACTCTGTGCTTCCTGGACTTCCATGTCTATTTCCTTCACCAAATTATGGAAGTTTTTCCTTCATTATTTTTTCAAATAGATTTTCAATTTCTCGCTCTTTCTCTTCTCCTTCTGGTACCCTTATGATGCAAATGTCGGAATACTTTAAGTTGTCCCAGAGACTCCTTATTCTAACCTCAATTTTTTTTATTCTTTATTCTTCTTGTTGTTATGATCATTTGTTTTTGTTTCCTTATCTTCTAAACAATTCTTTCATTCTTAGCTTCATCCTCTCTACTGATGTTTACCCGTAAATTGTTCTTTATTTCAATTAGTGTATCCTTTGTTTCAGTCTGGATTTTTTTATGCTATTGACATACCCAATGAGATCCTTGAGCATCTTTTTTAAAAAATATATTTTATTGACTATGCTATTACAGTTGTACCATTTCCCCCCCTTCATTCCCCTCCACCCCGCACACCATCTCCCACCCATATCCCCCCCCTTTAGTTCATGTCCATGCATTTTAAGTTCTTCGGCTTCTGCATTTGCCACACTATTCTTACCCTCCCCCTATGTATTTTATACTGACCATCTATGCTACTTATTCTCTGTACCTTTTCCCCCTCTCTCCCCCTCCTACTCCCCTGTTGCTAACCTTCCATGTGATCTCCATTTATGTGGTTCTGTTCCTGTTGTAGTTGTTGGCTTAGTTTGCTTTTGATTTTGTTTTAGGTGTGGTTGTTAATAATTGTGAGTTTGCTGTCATTTTACTATACATGTTTTTTATCTTCTTTTTCTTAGACAAACCCCTTTAACATTTCATATAAGGGCTTGGTGATGATGAACTCCTTGAACTTCACCTTATCTGAGAAGCACTTTATCTGCCCTCCCAGTCTAAATGAAAACTTTGCTGGATAGAACTATCTTGAATGTAGGTCCTTGCCTTTCATGACTTGGAATACTTCTTTCCAGCCCCTTCTTGCTTGTAAGGTCTCTTTTTGAGAAATTGGCTGACAGCCTGATGGGAACTCCTTTGTAGGTGACTGTCTCCTTATCTCTTGCTTCTTCTAGGATTCTCTCCTTCATTTTTATCTTGGCTAATGTAATTATGATGTGCCTTGGTGCATTCCTCCTTGGGTCCAACTTCTTTGGGACTCTGAGCTTCCTGGACTTGGAAAGTCTATTTCCTTTGCCAGATTGGAAAAGTTCTCCTTTATTATTTGTTCAAATATGTTTTCCACTTGTTGCTCTTCCTCTTCCCCTTCTGGCACCCCTATAATTCGGATGTTGGTACGTTTAAAGATGTCCTCGAGGTTCCTAAGCCTTTCCTCATATTTCTGAATTCTTGTTTCTTCATTCTTTCCTGTTTGGTTGTTTCTTTCTTCCTTCTGGTCCACTCTATTGATTTTATCCCACATTTCTTCTCATCACTATTGGTTCCCTGTGCATTTTCCTTCATTTCACTTGGCGTAGCCTTCATTTTTTCATCTAATTTGTCACCCAAAATCAACCAATTCTGTGAGCAGCCTGATCATCAGTGCTTTGAACTGTGCATGTGATAGGTTGGCTATCTCTTTGTTGCTTAGTCATATTTGCTGTGGAGCTTTGATCTGTTCTTCTGTTTGGGCCATTTCTTTGTCTTGTTGCACCTGTTATGTATGAGGGGCAGAGCCTTAGGTGTTCACCAGGGTGGGGTAACCTACGTCGCTGGGCTGTGATGCTGAATGTGAGGGCGGAGTCTGAGAGGGAACAATTGTGCTTGCTCTGCTCTCTGTCAGACTTCAGTCCCCTTCGCTGCTTCCCCCAAGCAAACTGGGCCTTTCTGGTGCTGATTCCCATGTGGGTGGACTTGTGTATGTTCTAGGATCCTGTGGGTCTCTCTAACGAACTCTCCTATGAGGTTAAGAGTCTCTCCCTGCACCTCAACCCCCACAGGTGTTTTCAATTGGTGTTTTGAGGCTTTATTTCCCAGCGCTGGGGCCCTGGGTTGCATGATCTGTCCTGCTCCCCAGTTTTGCCTGGTTTATCTGTGCACAAATATGGGACCACCCGATCAGCTCGAGCATCTTTATAAGCAGTATTTTTAACTCTGAATCTGAAGATTGCTTATCTCCATTTCACTTAGCTCTTTTTCTGGAGTTTTGATCTGTTCTTTCATTGGGCCATGTTTCTTTATCTCCTCATTTGGGCAGCCTCCCTGTGTTTGCTTCTATGCATTAGGTGGAGCTGCTTTGTCTCCATGTCTTGGTACTGTGGTGTGGGGGAGCTTCACCCAGCAAAGCTCCCCCAGCTGTTGCAGATTAGAATAAGTCTACCAAGACATAATGTGCTTGGGAAGAAAAGGCTGACCAGTCTCTCAGAGAAGAAAGGCCTTGGGCCTATTTCTCAATGGGCTTTTATTGGGTTTAATTTGCATAGGAATACAGGACGTAAAGCTCATCAATCATTATCAGGTAGTAATGATCAAGGAAATGATAACATTCAAAGAACTATAAGGGCTTATTCTGAGTCAGGGTCAGATAGCTAAAGGATCATAAAACTTTGGGAAACAAACTCATTGTATGCTTGGGCCCTTAACATTTAAATTGAGGGCATTCTTAGCAAAGCAGGTTTTGCAGGATTTTATGCATTCTTTGTTAGGCATGATCACACCCTTCCCCCACCAGGAACCACCCTTTCTGGCACAGGGCTGCAAAACCCTCAGTTATTGTTTCCGGCCTGAATAATGTGGGGGATGTGGGCAGCCAAGAGATTAGACTTTTAGCAGATAGAATGAGGACTCAGGCTATGACAAAGCTGAGGAGTGAGGGTCCATTCCCCCTTTTTCTATAGTCCCCTAAGTCCTTCCCTGATGGCCCCTTAGCAACTGTGCCCGTATTAGATTGTTCCTCCCTTGAGGAATCTTACCCATCATTGACTATCCAGCCATCCTCCAGAAGCCAAGCAGAGTGAAGTAAAGGGGTCATAGGCTGTGCCACTGTCAGGAAGATGTTTTGTCTCCTTATCAGATTATGGTCCCAAGGCCTTAGCCATGGGAGGTTACAGCTTCTGAAATCAGGCAGGGCAGTTTCCAACAGTGTTGCCTAATGTAGTAGGTGTCCTAGAGGGTCCAGTGACACAGCCTTCCATATCACCCAAGCTGGGTACTCGAGGTGCACCCTTCATGTGGCCTGAGTACATCATTCTCTTGTAGTTGAGACTTGCTTGCTGTTGGCAGGTGAATGGAAGGGATTTACCCAGACCAGTCAGCTGCCAGGAGCCTGTGACCACTAACCACCAACCTCCACCCACCGTGGAGGATCAGCTCTGTGGGGGCAGGGTGGTGGTGCTCTGATGTGGTCTATCACTATCTACTGGGTGCACAGGCTCTGGGGCATCCTAGATGGTGCAGACCAAGATCAGCCCCCACCAGTGATTTGCCCAGCACACCCTGCATGAGCTGGATGCTGTATCAGATGGCTGCTACTTGTGTTGGGCTTGGAGAGTCCCAGGAAAAGCCAAGGTGTGAACCTAGGCTGGATGCTGCCAGTGCCAGGCCTGGGGCCACTTAGGTAGACATACAGGGACTGGGGCTCACTGATGCTAGCTGTTGCTTGTTTGAGAGGCTTTAGGAAGTTGTGAAGCATGAGCCAAGAAGAGCCATTCACAGGAAAAGTAGCTTGGATGGGCCTGCAATTTGGGTGGGACAGAGTCTCTGGGGATCTCAAGGGCAAGGCAAATAGTGTTCGCCAGGTTGATGGAGTCTCAGATATAGTATCTGCCTGCCAGTTCTGTGACTCTGTGGGGGGAGGGCTCAGAAAATGGATAATGGCCTCTGCCTGTGCCTCTGTCCCCCAGCTCTTACTTTGATGCCAGACACTTCAGTTTCTCCTTGTATGACACTGGTGCATTTCAAGCTGTTACCCTAGTGCTGGACCTTAGAGGAAGTGAGTCTAAGTCTGTATGTGGGTTCTTTAAGAGGAACTGCTTGGGGCTTTTAAAGTTTCTTCCACCAATCAATTCCCACTCATTTTTGTAGCAAGAAGTTATAGGGATTTATCTTCCTGACACTTGAACCCTGGCCTGGGGGCCCTGGTGTGAGGCTGTGGCTATTTTCTCCAAAGATATCCCTCCTGAATTTTTACCCACCACATGTGGATATGGGACCAGCCCACTCCATGTCTCCACCCTTCCTATGGGGCTGGATGGATGTGCTTTCCTTCATTCCATAGTTGTCAGACTTCCATTCAACTTCATTTGTGATGGTTCTAAGTGATGGTTGTTCTATAGCTTATTTGTAATTTTGATGTGGTTGTACAAAGAGATGAGACTTGTTTACCTAGGCTTCCATCTTTACCAGAAGTCTTTCCTTTTCATTTCTATTTATATCCTCAGCACCTAATACCTTACCTGCCACAAATCTGGCCCCAATAAATGAGTGAAAAGTATTTAAAATAGTAAAATGAGACAAACCCAAGATGAGGAACGTTTTCCAAAACAACTTATTTGGCCTTCAAAAATGTCAATCATAAATGACAAAGAAAAACTGAGGAACACTTCCAGGTTGCAGGTTAAAGGAATCTGAAGAGAGATGAAAACTAAATGCAGTAGGGATCTTGGACTTGCTCCTGGATCAGGAAAAAGATGCTATAAATGGCATTGCTAAGCCAACTGACTACATGTTACATAATGTTTCCTAAATGTTAAATTTCCTGAATTTGATCATTGTACTTGGGTTATGTAAGAGAATGTCCTTGTTTTTAGGAGATACATATTGAATTCCTTAGGGAATAGAGTTGTATTTGAAATTTACTCTCAAATGGTTTAGCGATAATAACATGTACATTAATATGTAAATAAAGAACCATATGTGGCAAAATGTTAGTAATTGGTATATTGAGGTAAAGAGGGTAGAGGAGTACATTTACTTTCCTATAACTTTTCTGTTAATTTTACATTTTTCTCATTAAACTTTGTTTTAATGTATTTCAAACTTCTGTGACACATTTTTGGTCATTTCCAAATGACCAAAGTACTGATCTTAAAAACTAATAACTTAAAAACTGCCACTCATGAAAAATATCAATACATCCACAAAACATTCTCCATTCTTTCTGAAGGTTTTATGAGGCATTGTAATCATTAACTAGTCTTTTACTATTAAACTTAAATGTGCGATTGAAACCAACAGTTCTGAGACTGTTCTTCTATCACTGATAAAAACTGGGGTGGCAGGTGTTGGGGATAATGTTCATTTAGATTTCTGAGATTTCTGGGCAGACTTGATGACTTTGTAAGCTCCAGCTGCCTTATTGTTCACTGCTTTGATGACACCCACAGCAACATTCTGTCTCGTGTCATGAACAGTGAAGTGGCCCAGAGGAGGATAGTCAGAGAAGCTTTCAACACACATGGGCTTGCCAGGAACCATATCAATGATCGGGCATCACCAGATTTCAAAAACTTTGGGCCATCTTCCAGGTTTTTCAGAATAACAATCAACCTGCTCCTTCAGCTCAGCAAATTTCCAATATGAGCTATGTGATAATCCAGCACAGGTGCGTATTCAGCACTTGTCTGGCCTGGATGATTCAGGATAAACACCTGAGCTGCGAAGCCAGCTGCTTCCATTGGTGGATCATTTTTGCTGTCACCAGCCACATTGCCATGACAAATATCTTTGACGGACACATTGTTGATACTGAAGCCCATATTTTCCCCAGGAAGAGCTTTGCTCAAATCTTCATGGTACATTTCCACAGCCTTTACTTCAGTTGTAACACTGACTGGAGCAAAGGTGACCACCATGCCAGGTTTGAGAACACCAGTCTGCAGTCAGCCCACAAGGACAGTACCAATGTCACCAATTTTGTAGACATCCTGGAGGGGCAGACACAGAGCTTCTCAGTTGGACAAGTCGGTGGAGGATGCAATCCAGAGCTTCAAGCAGCATGGTTCCACTGGCATCACCATCTTTACAAGTGACTTTCCATCTCTTGAAACTAAGAGGTGCTAGCACATGGCTCCAGCATGTTGTTGCCATTCCAACTAGAAATTGGCACAAATGATACCGTGTCAGGATCGTAGCCAATTTTCTTAATGGAGATGCTGACTTCTTCTGTAATTTCCTCATATCTCTTCTGGCTGTAGGGAGGCTCAGTGGAATCAGTTTTTAACAAACAATCAGCTGTCTCACATCCAGTGTGTAAGCCAGAAGAGCATGCTCATGTGTCTGCCCATTCTTAGAGATACCTGCTTCAAACTCACCGACACTAGCAGCAACAATCAGGATAGTACAGTCAGCCTGAGATGTGCCAGTGATCATGTTTTTGATGAAGTCTCTGTGTCCTGAAGCACCAATGATAGTCACATGATACTTTCTGGTCTCAAATTTCTACAGGGAGATATCAATGATGATACCACACTCACATTCAGCTTTCAGTTTATCTAAGACCCAGGCATACTTGAAGGTACCCTTCCCCATCTCATTAGCCTCCTTGTCAAACCTTTTTATGGTTCTTCTGTCAGTCCCACCACATTTGTAGATCAGATGGCCAGTAGTGATAGTCTTGCCAGAATCTACACATCCAATGACTACAATGTTGATATGGGTCAAGTTTGGCTTTCCATTTTGGCTTTGATTTAGTGGTGGTTTCCACATCTGTGTTCTGGTGAGAAACCTGTTGCAAATAAGCAAGTTTTCTGTAAGTTTTAAATCTTTTCTAAGTAAAAAGTATTTTTAAAGAATATGTGATGATGGGATTTAGACTCAGGAATGCAAAAATATTGAACACTAAATGGAAACTAAGAAAGGATTTTACATTTTTATTTCTCTATATTATGAAGTTTTCAAAAAATCACAATCTTCCCTGGCTAGTGTGGTTCAGTGGATTGAGCACTGGCCTGTGAACGAAAGGGTTGCTGGTTCGATTCCCAGTCAGGGCACATGCCTGGGTTGCAGGCCAGGTCCCCAGTAGGGGGCATGCAAGAAGCAACCACACACTGATGTTTCTCTCCCTCTCTTCTCCCTCCCCCTCTGCCTAAATATAAAATAAATGAGTGGATCAAAAACTATGGTACATTTACACAATGGAATACTACACAGCAGAAAGAAAGGAGCTACTACCCTGTGTAACAGCATGGATGGAAGTGGAGAGCATTATGCTAAGTGAAATAAGCCAGGTGGTAAAAGACAAATACCATATAATCTCACCTATAAGTGGAACCTAATCAACAACAATAAAAAAAGCAAGCAAAATATAACCAGAAACATTGAAATAAAAAACAAATTGATAGTAACCATAGGGGAGGAGGGGAGGGATAATGGGGAAAAATAGGGGAAGGTCCATCAAGAAACATGTATAAACAACACAAGGACAAAGCCAATAGGGGTAGGTTCCAGGGTGGTAGGCAGGGATGGGTGGGGCAGGGGGCCATGGTGGGGTGAAAATGTAGACAATTGTACTTGAACAACAAATAAATAAATAAAATACAGATGGCAAAATAAAGAGCTTCCCACACCCCCAGAAGAAAAGCTAAAGGGGTATATTTACACCAAACCAGCATTGAAAGAGATGCTAAAAGGAGTGCATTAAGAAGAAGAAATAGAGAGAGGAACACAGTTACAAAGTGAAAAAATGACAATGAATAAGTACCTATCAATAATAACCTTAAATGTAAATGGATTAACTGCTCCAATCAAAAGATATAGGGTAGCTAAATGTATAAGAATATACACCCATGCCCTGGATGGCATGACTCAGTGAACTGAGTACCAGCCTGAGAACTGAAAGGTTACCAGTTTCATTCCTGGTCAGGGCACATGCCTGGGTTGCAGTCCAGGTCCCCAGTTGGGGGTGTGCAAGAGGCAACTGATCCATGTATCTGTTACACATTACTGTTTCTCTCTTCTCTTTCTCCCTCCCTTCCCCTCTCTCTAAAAGTAAATAAATGAAATATTTAAATAAAAAAAGAAAACGCATATGCATATGTGCTGTCAACAAGAGACCTACTTCAGAACAAAAGATTTATACAGACAGAAAGTGAAGAGATGGATTTTTTTTTCTATGCAAAAGGAGACCAAAGGAAAAACAAAAAAGATGGCATAGCAATACTTATATCTGACAAAATAGACTTCAAAACAAAGGCCATAACAGAAGACAAAGAGGGTCAATACACAATACTAAAGGGATCAATCCAACAACAGGATATAACACTTGTAAATATATACACCCAATATAGGAGGACCTAGATATATAAAGAAATTCTTGGAGAACTTTAAGGAAGAGATCGACAGCAACAGTTATTGAAGGGGATTTTAACAACTTGCTGTCACCAATGGATATATTTTCCAGACAAAAAAAATCAGGGAAAAAAACCCTGCTACCTTAGATGACACACTAGATCGAATGGATTTAATTGACATTTAAAGAACATTTCATCCCAAAACAACAGAATACATTCTTTTCAATTGCACAAGGATCATTCTCAAAGACAGACACATTGTAGGACACAAAATGACTCAATAAACTCAAGAAAATTAAAATCATATCAAGCATTTTCTCACATCACAATGGCTTGAAACCTGAAATCAACGTCAATTTTTATAAAACCTCCAAAACATTCAAATACATGGAGGCTAAATAGTATGCTACTAATTAATGAGTGGGCCAAAATAAGATGAAGGAACAAATCAAAAAGTATCTGAAAACAAGTGAAAATGAACACACAATGATCCAAAACCTATGGGACACAGTGAAGGCAGTCCTGAGAGGGAATTTCATAGCATTACAGGACTACCTAAAAAAGATAGAAATTTCTTAAATTAAAAACCTAACCCCAAACCTAAAGACTAGAAAAACAACAAAACACAAAGCCCAGTGTGAGTAGATAGAAGGAAATAATCAAGATCAGAGCAGAAATGAACGACACAGAAACAAACAAACAAAAAACTCTGAAACAAAACAAAAGATGAATTTAGGAGCTAGTTCTCTGAGAAGATAAACAAAATTGATAAATATTTAACCAGACTCATCAAGGAAAAAAAGAGAGGACCCAAATAATAAATTCAGATATGAAAGAGCAGTAACAACTGATACCACAGAACTACAAAGTATTGTAAGGAAATATATGAACAATTATATGCCAAGAAAGTGGACAACCTGGGTGAAATGGAGAAATTTCTAGAAAGATATAACCTTCCAAAACTTAATCAGGAAGAAGCAGAAAATTTGAATAGACTGAAAACATCTAATAAAATTGAAGCAAAGTAATCAAAAAATTCCCAGCAAACAAAACTCTTGGATCAGATAGCTTCACAGGCAAATGTTACCAATCATTCAAAGAAGAACCAACACCTATCCTTCTCAAACTATTCCAAAAAACTGAAGAATAAAGAAGACTTCCAAACTGTTTTCAGGCCAGCATCATCCTAATCCCAAAACCAGATAAAGATACAACAAAGAAAGAAAATTACAGGCCCATATCCCAGTTGAATTTTGAGGTTAAATCCTCAAAAAAAAATTAGCAAACTGGATCCAGCAATACTTTAAAAATATCATACAACTTGATCAAGTGGGATTTATTCCAGGGATGCAAGGTTGGTATAATATTCACAAATGAATAAATGTAAGACAAAAACTACATGATCCTGTCGATAGATGCAGAAAAAGCTAAAATTCAGCTGTCATATATGATTTTAAAAAAACACTCAGCAAAGTGGGAATAGAAGGAGCATACCTCAACATAATAAAGGCTATATATAAAAAAATTACTGCCAATATCATATTCAATGGGAAAAACCAAAAGCATTTCCCTTAAAATCAGGAAAAAAAGAGGTGTTTCCACTTTCACCACTCTTATTCAACATAGTACTGGAAGTCCTAGCCACATCCACTAGGCAACAAGAAGAAATAAAAGGCATCCAAAATGGAAAGGAGGAAGTGAAACTGTCATTATAAACAGATGACATGTTATTGTAAATTGAAAATTCTATAGGCTCCACAAAAAAACTACTTGACCAATAAATGAATTCAACAAAGTATTGGGATACAAAGTCAATATTCAGAAATTGATGGCATTTTTATACACCAATAATGATCTCTCAGAAAGACAGACTAAGAAAACAATCCCACTTACAATTGTAACAGAAAAAAAAAATAATGTACCTAGGAATAAATTTAACCAAGAAAGTAGAAGTCCTATGCCCTGAAAACTATAGAACATTGAAGAAAGAAATTGAAGAAGATATGAATAAATGGAAGTATATGCTGTGTTCACAGATTGGAAGAATAAACACCATTAAAATGTCCATACTATCCAAAGCAATCTAAAATAAATTTTATTTATGGATTCAATGCAATTACTATTAAAATACCAATGGCATACTTTACAGATTAGAACAAATATTCTGAAAATTTATATTCAACTCAAAAAGACCACAAGACCCAAGATGGCAGAGTAGTAACTGGAAGCTATACTAACCTCCTCCAGGGACCAAACTGGAATTACAACTAAATTCTAGAAAAATCAACCTGGATATCCAACTGAACACTAGCTGGAGAGAAGCCTCATGACCATGGACAGATGTAAGAAGCCACATCACCACTATGTGCCTGGAAGGGAGTTAGGAGGCATAAGAGGGCTGACTGGGCTCCCACTGGCAACTGCTAAAGTTCTAGAGAGATATTTCAAAGGCTTGAGAGTTCCCCATGAGAGATGTGGGTCTAAACCCCAAGCTGGCCTTCCCAGCCTACAGCACCAGAACTGGGAAAGGAATCCAGATAACATATGATTGTGAAAAGCAGCAGAGTTTCTGTCCATCAGAGAGAGATAGCTGGAGAAACAAAGATCCTCTTAAAAGGCCAACACAAAAAATTCCATTTGTAGCCACTTACCCTGGGATCCAGCAGAGGAACAGCACAGTGAACTAGAGACACAAGAGGAAAGTCTGGAGCTGGTGGCTCTGGAGAAAGATCTGAGAGAGCAGCCATCAGGATGTCTGTGCTGAGTAATTGCACATACTGCAGGAGCCACCTTCCTCATGCAGAGCACTCCCCTCCAAGTAGCAACAGCCTGAGGGGAACAATAGCCCCACCCCCATGAGATATTCTTTCCCACCCTGTGGTGTTTAAGCCCTGCTGCTGAGGAGTATAGCTAGAAGACTTTACTCTTTAAGCCTAAAAGAATGCCTGCAGACAGAGGCAGATCTTTGGGAGCTCTGAGACTTTAGCTGACCCTACTCCAGGCCTGGTGCTGATAAAAGCCAGGATTGGTGAGCAGCCTGGTTCTTTCTGTTCATACCCAGACCCAGCAGAGGGAACCACATGCTGTGGATCACTGATAGATCCAAACAGGTTGCTCAGAGCCATTCACAGGCAGGGTTTGACAATGGCCTACAGAAGAGTTTCGTAGACCTACCTAATACAGAGAAACAAACACAAAGAGGAAGCCAAAATGGGAAGACAAAGAAAAGAAACAAACCCCAAATGAAAGAACAAGAAAATTCTCTAGGAGAACAAATACATGAAATAGAGGCAAGCAATTTATCTGATAGAGAGTTTAGAGTAATGATTATAAGGATACTCAACAGCATGAAAAAAGACATAGAAACCATAAAAAAGGACCAGTCATAAATAAAGAATGTAATGTCTGAAATAAATAATACACTGGAAAGAACAAACAGTAGGTTAGATGAAGCAGAGGACTGTATCAGTGATTTTTGGAAGACAAGGTAGAAAAATATACAAGCAGAGCAAAAACAGAAAAAAAAAGAATTTTTTTTT
>PVKM010038568.1:0-14059 GCA_004027735.1 Carollia perspicillata
AGCCTAGTTGGGTGTTTGTGGTTGGTTGTCATTCAGTTTCAGTTCCATAATCATGAGGCATTTATAGGCCAGATTTTGGTGTACATGTATAGGCCACCATAGGATCAGAGCCATCTCAGTATAATGGCCTCTTTGTTTAATGAATTTAACTGGTATTATTCAAACTAAATACTCTATACTCCAACATCAAACTCCTACACATTTCACGTCTCCCTTTTGGCTTTCAGGCCCTGCAAACAGTGAGCTTTTTCTGGTCATAATGAATAGTACATGTAGCCTGGAAATTATTGTCAGTCACCCAGGCTGCTTCATTAGCTCCTTGGAATCACAGAATCTTTGAACCGGACCCAGACATTAGAGGTGATGGAAAGTCATTTAGATCAATGACTTCATTTCACAAAAGAGGGAACTGAGGCCAGAAGAAATTAAGTGTCCTACTCAAGCTATAGGTCCAGTTAGTGACAGAGATGGACTGAAATCTGGACTCCACACTCAAAGTATGTCACTCGCCTTCCTCTACACTGTCTCCAGTCTCCCTGTTCTCCCTAATCTCCTCTTCCGCTTGCCCTGCCAACAGGACCATGCTGATTTGGCCTGCTGCCAATTTTGGCTGTCTGGTTTCAGCTAAGTCTTCATGGTTAATCTTGTTACTCATTTTCTTTTTTCTTAGCATGTAAGTTTCACAATTTATTTAGAAGGTGAAAAAACTAAAATGCTGCTTTAAAAAAATTTTTTCCAAATAAAGCCTGATTTGTGCTGGTAAATGAAACCAATAAAAGCTTGGAGTTAGGGCTGTAGGTCCACAGGTCCATAGGCCTGGTTCAAATATCTCTCTCATCCCTTCTAAAGTGGTCCCTGAGGGAATTCCACTGAACTCTCAAAGCATCTCTTAGCAACACAATTTAGAAGTTACTACCTAACACATATACTTAACAAGATTATTCCTGGGGGTTCTCAAATATCAGGAGAGGCGCAGGACACTTTAATAAAAAAATAGAAATGCTAAACAAGATCGCACATATTATGATATATTTTACATTTTAAATCTTTGTTTTAAAAAAGTGGCTTAACATTTTCAACTCAGATACAAAATTGATGACAGCATGGATAGCCTCATTTTGACATAATATCAAAAGCCTAACTGTGAAATATATTACTGCCACCCCCAACTTTCCACTGGCTCTGACTTTTCTTACCCTGGCATGTTCCTCAGTCCTTCAGTTCCACTACTTTCTCACTCAACCATCTTTTAATTAATGTCCACTCTGCATTAAAGTTTATGCTGGGTACTGGGGCCACAAAGAGGAAAAAGACACAGTGGCCTTGCTTTCGAAATGTCACTTTATTGTCTAAGTCTAACACCCAATTTGATCCTTCTCCCTTCTCTACTTTTCCCCCAAGAAAGTTTAGCTCCTCCTCTTCATTTACTCATTTCTGTAATTTCTTTCTATTACTCAGGCTTATAACCTCAGAATCACATCTTCAGTTCCCAACTTTCTCACATTTCTAATCTATCAGGCAAGTTCAATTGTTTGTCCTTTAAACTTTTTTATATTGTTTCTGTTTTATTGCTCTCCTCTTTATCATGTCCTGAAAATCAAGTATTGATCTTGTCAATATCCCGCTGACTTATTTTTTTTCCAAGGCCATTGTCTTTGCAGCTGAAAAGCTAGTCCTTCTACAGTCCGGTCCTTATCTATCTTATTTTTCAATACTTTATTTCCTGAACTCACTGCTTCATACCACAGCTGCTAAAGGGCCTTGATGTCCAGTCTAATGTAGGACCCATCCCTATGTTGTATGTTCTGTGTAAAACACTCCCTTTCATCTTGCCAGATTGGGAAGTAAATTCAGCTAAATTAGGAGATTCTTTGCAGGAAAGAGAGGAGAATAAGAGATGGCATGTATGTTTTTTCTAAGGGATTAGAGAAAGCTAACAGGAATATAAGACAAATGCCTCAATTTTGAGGATCAAGTGCTTTCCTGGGTAGGCTGGGAAGAGTTACCTGGGAAGCTCACTAAAAACACAGATACCCGGGGCCTACTACCTACAGCAGGGGGTCTCCAACCTGGCTGCACATGGGACTTACCTGGGGCGCTTAAGAAAAATACTGATGCCTGGCTCCCACTCCCAGTAAGTCTGGTTGAATTGGTCTGGACTATAGCCTGGGCATCAGAATTTTTTGAAGTTCTCCAGGTAATTATAATGTGCAGCCGAGGTTGAGAACACTGCCCTAGAGGTTCTGTTTGACTATATCTAGGATAGGGACAATGAATGAAGCCTCCCATGTGATTCCAGGGGCTCACTGTTACAGGTGGGAGCATCTGTTTTCCTGGCTATTTCTGGAAAAGGATTCAGTAGACGTAAAAGGTAGTCTCAGGTTGGAGCATTAGGTCACCAGCATGTTGTTCTTAGAGCTAGGGTGAGAGAGTGACTTCTGAGTCGAGGCCAGTGGGTGTGCCGAGCTCATCCTCCTCCCTCTCCTCGCAGTGAGATTATCCCGCACTCTTTTCCCAGAAACTAAATTGACTTAGTTTCCTCACTTTTTCTGCTCCAGCTAAATTGTCCTGTTTTGTGTCCTCTTATGATTTTTCACTTTCATAACCTCTTCTTTATACTGTTCCTTAGCTACTTACATCAAAACTTACTCATTCTTAATACTCGGCATAAATCATACCACTTTAGTGACAACTCACTCTCATCTAAAATTTCTCTCCTGAAGAATCTGAATGCCCATTTAGTGTATCACATGATCATCGTGTGTCAATTTCACTTGCATGTGAGTGTCTATGCATGTGTGGTTGCCTGATCTGCAGTGCCTCTGCTCCAAACATGATAAACATATGCCCATGATTAACATACATACTCACACTTTTTAAAAAAATTGAGGGCAGTGACATTTCAATATCCACATATTGCACTAAAAGTCAGTTACATTACTAACTATACATTACTAACTAAGTCTTTGCTGTTATATTTGTTAGGGCCATAATAATGGACCACAGACTGGGGGCTTAAACAACAGGAATTAATTTCCTCGCAGCTCAGGAAGCTGGAATTCTGAGTTCAAGTTGTCTGCAGGTCTCTTTCTTCTGAGGCCTCTTTGGCATGTAGATGGCTGTCTTCTCCCTGTGTCTTTACATGGTCTGCCCTCTGTGTGTCCACCTTTCCTCTTCCTGTAAGGATACCAGTCCCATTGGATCAGTGCTCATTCTAATGACCTCATTTTAATTTAATTTTTTCAAAGGCCCTATCCCCAAATACAGTCATATTCTGAGTTACTTGGGGATTAGGATTTCAACATACAAATTTGGGGGTGAAGGCGCAATTCAGCCTACAATAGCTATCTTCCTATGTTACCGGCATGCCATATCTGTCAGGTCTGTATGTAAATTTTAACATATGGATAACAAAAAAGCAAAGAGATAGCTAGTTAGAGTTACACCTGTGTTTTATGGGCATGCTAATCATTTTACTTGGAGTGACAATTCTATGCAGAAGGCTCAGTAGAGGAAAAAGGATAACAAAACATGGACTTACTTAATTTTAATTACTTCTATTAATATTACTTATAAAGTTTTTGAACCATTATTGCCCACATCAGAGTTTACTTCTCAAGGAATAGAAGTACCTGAAGTTAAAATGGAGGAACATAAAAGCCTTTAGGATACAGTTGAGAGAGCCTGGGATTGAAGGGTGCCCTTGAGTACACTACTATGTTTCTGAGCCTTTGTCATACCATCAGCTGCTTTCCCAAGGAAGGTGGGATGAGACAATGAATGTTAAAACCCTTTGTGAATTCGAAAGCACCATTCAAATATTATTCACCCACTGTTGGGATGGGCCAGGGAGACATTTAGAGAGAAGCCTCTAGAACTGTATCATCCTCCCCCAAAAAGAGTTGACAGAGAGAGGCTCAGAGAAACTGAGAGTAAAGTGTCTGTTGCTTGAATTTTCTAGTGTCACCCCTGACAGGTGTATGTGTTTATTCTAGAAGAACCTTCATCATTAACAATTTTAGGAATTAATCCATTGTTCATGGAATGCTTTACGCATATGCTTACAATATACATAACTTTTAGGGGCTGTTCACAATTTTATTGTGAAAAGTCAGAATCCATCTATACTCTGTGAGAAAATGGCTGAGCCTAGCCATTGTGCTAAGTGAAATAAGGCAGTCACAGAAGCATAGATACTTTGTGATTCCACTTATATGAAGTATCTTAAGTAGTCAAACTCACAGAAACAATTAAATGGTGGTTTTCAGGGGTTGGGAGAAGGAGGAAATGGGGAATTGCTGTTCAACGGGTATAAAGTTTCAGTTTGCAAGATGAGTAAGTTCTAGAAATCTGCTGCACAACATTACAATTCTAGTTAACAGTCCTCATTGCACACAAAAATTTGCTAGCAGGGTAGATCTTGCGTTATCTGCTCCTACCACAAACATAAAAAGTCAGGCCCAGAACCAGAGTGGGACAACCAGGCCTTTTCCCAAGGCACTGACATAGAAAAGCTCCTTATATTCTGAAATAAGGCATTTAACAGATTGTGCCAATTTTTAAGCCACACCCTAGTTGGCCTCCCATGAATCTCTAGTTAAAGAGGCAAAGTACCTTGGGCCCTGGGCCAGCCCTCCTGGCAGCCAGCTGAGATGACAGAGTAGGAGATCAAAGATCTGAGACTGGGAAACCTCTCAATGCCGTCAGGCTTCCTCCCCTCACTCTCTTTTCTTCCCCACAACACTGACTTGAGGATACTGTTGTACTCTTTGCGCTTAGGTTGGAATTGCCACTCGTGGCTCTGAAAGGCATGTAAAAGGGTCAACAGCTATGAAATCAATGCCTTCCTGGTCATAGCTCTTCAATTGTCCATTGTGTGTCCAAATCACTGTTAAAGGCAATAAATAAATGTAGTAAGTAGTCTGAATACCCACTGGGTCTATAGCATAGTAAATAAACACTTTAGACATTTGCAATCCTTTCTTTTGGCCTAACTTACCAGTCAACAAAAACTCACTATCTTTTCCCCTTCCTCTTTTGTTTATACCTGAATATGAGTATGTAAGCAACAGCTGCCACTTAGTGAGTGACTATCTCCATGGGAAGAATAGGCAGTAGGACTGCTAAGGGCCACATTGCTCACGAGAATCACATTAAAATTAAACAGGATTCCCTTGAAATTATCTCTAAGTTTGCCGTTTCGCTTCTTAATGGTCACCAGACTTGTCAGTGGTCTCAGAGCCATGGAGAGTGGAGAAAGTAGCTAAGCAGCACCTGAAAGGAGGGAAAGCAATTTTGTCTAACCTGATTTTGGTGCTGCATAATTCATGTCTCCTTTTAAAGTCCAGACCATGGCTTCTCTTTGTCCCATGCTAGCTAGCTGGCAGGTAAGACAAAGTGACATAAAGTTTGAGAGAATAACTTCTTTAACCATTGTCAGAACCCATTAAGTTGCAACTAGCCTAGGAAATAGCTAGGATCTTCTTCAGAGTTAAGGACCAGTGTTGTTGACCTTGCTTTTTCAGGAGAGTGTGGAGATGAAGACTCCTCCTGACAGACATGCGTTTGTCGGAGTGGTGATGGCAGCCAGCGAAGCCATCCTCATGACACCTATTGAGCACAGAACACAGCTGGACAGCTGATATTTTCATCAGCTATGTTTTCCCCAGCTGCACAGATGGGCACTTAAATTGTATAATAAATCACCAGCATTCCAATGTACCATCAAACCCATCAGTCATATTGCTTAAAGCCTTTAAAATTATAAGGTCCTGGAGTATTTTAGTCACCGTTGGGCCAGTCTGTTTCAAAATATAGTATTTTACCTATTGTAACAGAAAGGAATCTATTGGACAAGGAGTGATGATACTTGTATTTAAGTCCATGTTATGTCACCGATCCTCTTTCTTTGGTGTAGATCTTGCTCGGCTTCTTAGGAAACAAGCTTTCTCATCTGTGAATGAGAATTGTTGCTATAGCCCTCATGCCTCTTCTAGGGTAAAACTGAAACTGAGCTTTGTGAAATACAAAAATAGTAATATTTTTATTTCTCACAGATTTTAAAGAGTTTAGTTTCATCAGTATTCAAGTGATCTTGTATCATTTGTGATGACTCAATAGAAACATGTCTACAAATTATTCAAGCCCTTTCCATGACTCATGCCATGTATTATGGAAAAGTAAATTTTTTCCTCTCTCCTGAGAAAAAAAGGCCTATTTTTCTTAACAGAAGGGTTAGATATTTGGAAACTTTTGAGAAAGAGATTTTGCTAATAATATGAATGGGTATTAACATTTTTAAAGTGAATTAAAAATTCTAAAAACCAGAGACTTCAATCTGATGGAACATGAATACCAATATTATAAGGATTTCATAATGACCCTTCCAGAAACTCGAGGTGCATGTACTCAAGTGAACGGAGGCTGGTCTGTGGTCCCTGTGGGTTTGGAATCAGCTTCACAGGAGTGTTTGTAGAGAGCCTATTGTCATCATGAGTGAATCTAACCCTTTTGAAATTTTCCCCATTCACCTAGACAACTCTCCTCTCCTTTCTTCTGGCCAATTTACCAAGAATACCAGGAATAAACTTGTTCAGTGTAGAGAGGATGCGTTGATGGGCAGGGCCTTTTCTACTCCCTGTGCTGGGTATAAGGAGATCTGCAATGACTGATCAGCTCAGGATTGCCCTTGCTTCTGGCTGGTGCCTTGTGTCACTGTGAAGGCTGTGCCCAAAGACCAACAGATGCCTATCTGCCCTCTGGGATGCCCTTGCTGGTCTGGATACCTGGCAGCCTGACAACAGGGACCTGAACTTGGCCTTTGAGCATTTAGCTCTCTTAGTGTACACTCCATTATTCTGCCATTGTTCATCACAACAAAAGCTTCCATGTGTCACTTCACTATGTCATCGTGGCTGAGCTTATTCACACAGTATGGACATCATTCCACAAGTGTAGCCAGGATACAGCCCTCTACTTGCCTTTTCCTTAAGGTTATTTCAGGGGCCTCCTTGACAGTTTCAGCTCCTGACCTTTGGGCAGGACCATTCTGTCCACCCTTCCAAGTGTACTTAACTTTGAGTCCCGAGGAGCAAAGGTCAACGAGTTAGATGGGCCCTTCACTGCAGAAAACATAAGCTGCTTTTGCAAAATGATCCATTACCTTCCAAAGATAGGTTCTCTTTATGAAGTAGTGAGGCAGATTGTATTAAAACAGATTTTTAAAGTTACTGTTACACTCTCCTTTTAAAACCACGGCTACTTAGTTATTTACATAACTCATTTCCTTTCAAATAACTCTTCTCTGACCTAGAAAATTGCAGGTAATTTGTAGGCTATACATCTAGACATAAGAGTGAGTGATGTAATTTTTAAGTACTTCTTTGTCCCTACCTAAGGGCGCTTCGTTTGTGTTCAACCGTAATAGATATACTACATATACAAGTATTATCCCACTAAATGGCACAGCCTTCACCACATTGCTTAGGCTAAACACATGCATGATTTTCTTATTTCAACATCCAAATCCAAGTCCTGTTGACCAAACAGGATATAGCACCAGAATATATTTAAATATACACATCAGCCATTTCGATATATCATTAAATTATACCACCCAAGTCTATCTCAAATTTCTCCATCTCAATAGCCACCCCCTGGTGCAAAACTCCATCTTTTCTCACTTGGACCACAGGAATGGCTTCCTCACGGGTTGCCTGCTGCCATTCTTGCCATGCTCCAATAGCCTTCCTTACCACAGCGGGAGGTGAACATATAAATCGGATCACACCCCTTTCCAACTTAAAATCCACCAAAGGCTTCTCCTTGTCTTCATTTCTCAAACACAAAAAACCTTTCCAAACTCTGGCCAGGCCTTGCACCTGTTCTCTGGACCTGAAATAGTTCTCTCTTTCCCGCCCTTCACACAGATGGCCCATTCTCATCCTGTGTGTCGACAGACCTCAAGTTGTCCCCTCAGAGAGGTCTTCTCAGACCTCATTTCTCAGGGTGCTACCTGTAGTCACTCTTGTATCATCCTCTTATTTCCTTTGTGGAATTGTCATTTTAGTTTGCTTTCAAGAATGAGCAAAGGGATATGTTGTTCAGTCTGCAATATTTATTTGGCTATTGCAGTCATGCTTTTTTAAACAAAAGTTATTATCATGCTTTGTATAGTTTTAAAACCTGCTTTTTATCATATTAAATTATAAGCACCTATTAGATTATTAAATACTCATCAAGAACATGATTTTTAGTACTTGACCTTATCAATGTGTCTTGATTTGGGTAACCAGACTCTACTGCTAGACATTTAAGTTATTCCTAGACTTTTGCAAAAGAGTTGGAGAAGACCTAGGTAATTATTAAAGCCCTCAGAAATAGGGGTGGGCTTTGAAAATTAGGATTATACAGTGCAAAGAGAAATGATAGATCATTGAAAGGGTAGACAAAAATGTATTTATTCACCAAATTAGAAAGAACTAGAACTTAGGTTCCCTTGAAGATCAAAAAAACTAAATTCAGGGCAAATAAAGGAAGTACAATGCTAAACATTACTGAGCTCATTACACTGAAGTTTGTCACTTAGCAACATGGTGGACAGTGACAGAGAGCAGATTCGGTTGGGTTTTCAGAAATGTTGAACTTGAGATGTCTGTGGAACGTCCAAGGGGAGCTTTTTAGTAAGCAGTTGAATTTAATGATATGTGACTTAGGAAGAAGTTCTGATTTAGAGTAAAGGTTGCGTGGTAATCGAGACCCATGAACTGGATGCAAAAATCCAGGAAGAGTATGCGGAATGAGATGAGAAGAGGGAGGACAAAATGGTGAAGAACATAAACACCTGCAAAGTGGACAGAGGAAGATGGGCATTTAAAGGACGTGGCACACAGGAGGCCAGAGAGCCCGGAGCAAAGCTAGGACAGAACGTCTTGTGAGGTTCTCCAGCACCGACTAGCCTAACCCTGCCTGACAGCTTATGTGACTGGTGACTTTTCCTCCTCCTCCCTCTTTATCTCCCCAGACTGTGTTCACATAGATAATAGCTTTTCCAGATGGAGTATATCCTTTTTTTAATAGAGGATATACATGCTGTTGGATTCCCCAGGCAGAATATCCAATAGGTTCTTTGAGTTCATTGAATGAGTAGGTGAAGATCTCGAGGGTATGATTTGAAACATTCAGAGAAAGCTGTTTCTGTGTCCTAAAGTAGTTCTCTGGCTGACCCATAGCGATGCCTGACACAGTGGGCACTCAGTCAACTCTTGTGAGAAAAGGGATCCATGAATATTAAATAACTAAGTATCATTAAAATGCAGAAATTCTGAGAGGGATGTCAAATAAACCATCAAACCCTATTTAACATGTTGGTAGGCTGGGACTCTTTATCAAAACTCTTTCCACTGTGGTCAGTTTCTGTGCAATTGACCCATAGGGCCAGCTACTGTGGTAGGTTTATAGGCCTAGAGTGGAGGCTTACCTGGGAAGGGTGTATCTGAGCATAGGAGTTCAATTTTACAACTATCTATACAAACCATCTGTTTTCATTTCCTAAGCTGCCATAACAAATTACCACAAACCAGGTGGCTTAGAATAACAGAAATGTATTGCCTCTCCGTTCTGGAGGCTGGAAATCTAAAATCAGGGGGTCAGCAGGACCGTACTCTCACTGAAAGCTCTAGTGGGGAATCTGGCACTGCTTCTGCTCAGCTTCTGGTGGTTGCCAGGAATCCTTGGTGTCCTTTGTCTTGCATATCCAGCACCGTCCTCATCTTCATGCGGCATTCTTCCTTCTGTGTCTTTGTCTGCGTGCTTCTGTTTTCTCTTCTAATAAGGACACCAGACATTGCATTTGGGCACACCATAATCCAGTATGACTTTATTTTCAACTTAACTAATTGTGTCTGCAAATACCCTATTTCCAAATTAGGTAGCATTCTGAGGTCCATGTGAATATGAATTCCCAAGGGATGCTATTTAACCAGCATACTATCTATTATGGTTAAACACTCAGCTAACCCCTAGGGAAGAATCTAGTTGTGAAAACAAGTGATCATCATATGATATGGGTCTCTGATACGTGTCTGCGTGTGTGTGTGTGTGTTTCCACCTGGTAGCATAAAGGAGCCGGTCACTTAGTGAATGTGAGAAGTAACCTGGGATTAGCAGGCAGTAGCAAAGAAAGAGTGAAAAGGACATTAATTAACTCTAAAAATATTATTAGCACTTATTATGGGCCAGGCTTTGGGTGAGACGCTGGAAGGAGAGTGGGAAGTGGAAGAGGCATTTTTCATGTCCTCAGAGAACATACAATCCAGTAGGACAAGATAAGGAGTAAGGATGTATAGGATGGCTACATCTGAAATTTAGAGACCAAGGAAGTGTTATGAGATTTACAGAGTGCTTTCTGATAGAGAGTAACTGCGAAGAACCTTTTCAGATCGGATGGTCATGAGGAAACATTTACGCTGCAAATGGAAGGCTGAGGAGGATCCAGTCATTGAAAGAGCCCAGAACAAGCATTTGACTTCCTTCGCCAGTGCTTCAGAGCTGGCTCCGAGCCGAGAGTTTGACACTCAGCAGTGAGGACGAGGGCGTGCACATCTTATCGTTTGTTGTTTTTCCAGCCGGAGGACTAGAGGCCTGGGTGTTTCTCTCCCCACACGTGCCCTGTACCTCTGTGCACTCTTACCCTGCATGGGTACCCAAATACACACACCCCTTTTTTCAGAATTATTTTAGAATTACAGATATTTTTATACTTTAGCCCTACCAATCCCAGCATGTATCACTTAAGAGAGAGGATATTTTCCTACATAATCACAGTATAACTCTTCTTATACTTGGATAGTTTAATATTAATACAGCACTATTATCTAACATATAGTTCATAATTTAAATTTCCCAAATTATCTCAATGATATCTTTTATAACTGTTTTTTTTTCTTTTTTTATGACTCAAAATCCAATAAAGAATCTAGGATTGCATTTAGCTGGCATGTCTTTTTAGTTTCCTGTAACCTACAACCACTCCCAAATACTTTTCTCCTTTATGATATTGACATTCTGAAAGAATCCCAGCCATTTCTTTGTAGAATGTCCAGAGGCCCTAACATGTACTGATCTGTAGCATAGTTTTTGAGATTTCTCTAAATGCTCACTGAGAAATTTACAACTAACTGAAATTGCTAGCCACCTATCCTGTTACTGTTCACAGTGTCCCTAACCAGCCCTGGCTGGGTGGCTCAGTTGGTTGGAGCATCCTCTTATACACCAGAAGGTTGTGGGTTCGAGTCATACCTAGGTTGTGAGCACATACCTAGGTTGTGGGTTGGATCCCCAGCCTGGGTGTACATGGGAGGCAACCAATCAATGTTTCTCTCTCTGTCTCAGGTCAATAAACATGTATTTGAGTGAGGATTTAAAAAAAGTACCCCAAACCAGTTACCCTGAGGTAAAAGATATTTTGTTAAAAGGGACTTGGAACTGTATTATAAAAAAGTAAAAACAGAGTTTTTTTTTTCTGGCTGCAGGACTCTGTCAAAAACTTATACACTAACAGACTTTATGAATCCTTAAGAGGGTTTAAGGGGATTTCCCAAACTTAACTGATCAAAGAACACTATGTTTGAGGATTATATTAGTTATCTATTGCTGAAGAACAAGTTGCCCAAAATTTATGGACTTAAAGCAACAAACATGTGCTATCTTATACAATTTCTGAAAAATAGGAGTTAGGAAGTGGCTTAGCTGTGTAGTTCTGGGTTGAATCTCTGGGTTGAAGCTGTAAAGATGTTGGCTGAGGCTGTAGTCATGTGAAGGCTTCATCGGGCTGGGAGATCTGTCGTCGAGATGGCTCACTCCCATGGCTGTGGGTGGAGGCCTTGGTTCCTCACCAGGTGGACCTTTCCATAGGGCAGCTTGACACGGCAGCTGGCGTCCCCCGGGGTGAATGATCTATGAGAGAGCAAGGAGAAAGCTGTGATGTCTTTTATGACCTAGTCTCAGAAGTCACGCGCCATTGAATCCACCCATGAGTCAATAAATCCACCCCCACACTCAGGAGAAGGTGAATTGGGTTTCCCTCCCCTTTTCAGGCTCCAGTTGCTGAAGGGAGCCATGTCAAAGAATTCGTAGGAACTCAAGAAAAAAAGTCACTTTCTAGATCATATTGGCAGTCCAGAATTCTTCATAACGTACTTCAGAAAACGGTAGTTATGGTGTTGAAAGAACTCAGGGGGAGAAGTTGTAAGAGGTGGGCCTGAGGTCCACCTCATTAATTGGATCATCTTGGGTTGGTCTCTTAACTTTTTGAGCTTGAATTTTTACAAAAGT
This sequence comes from Carollia perspicillata, assembly GCA_004027735.1. Lineage (NCBI taxonomy): Eukaryota > Metazoa > Chordata > Mammalia > Chiroptera > Phyllostomidae > Carollia > Carollia perspicillata. The sequence goes on from PVKM010038568.1 coordinate 12,334, forward strand.
AAAATAAAGATGATAGTACCATTTATCTGTGTGCTATCCTAAGGTTGTTGTGAAGATAAAATGAACTGATGTACATAAAAATGCTTAAATAATTATATACTACACAGATGTCCACTCTTACGAACATCACTGACCAGCACAGGACCTGTGGAGTCACTGAACGCTAGATATCTGTCTTTTCATATTCATCCAGTTCTCCTTCCTGTCTTCCAGGAGAATGTCACAAGCACAGATGTGCTTAAACATGCTTGTGGTGGGCCTTGAAACAACTCCATGGGAATTTTTACCAGGCTTTTGTCTTCTTAGACAATTGTTTCTTTGCTAGACATATAGAACTTTGTCTTTGCAGGGTACTGAGTTACCTGCCAAATGAGTTGTCGTTGATGGTTTCAAAGACCTTGGTGTATTTCCATGGTTTCCCAGACCACAAGGAGGCTGTTTTCTCCTATGTCTCTGAAGCTGGCTCCAAACCCGTTCCTAAAGAGGAGTCCAGAAATGGCAGCCTCATCAAAATACACACAGGGTCTCTCATGGTTACCACATGGCAGGACAAAGCAGGTCAGATAAATGAGACTTGATGGGATATGCTTGTCCAAGATTAGTCTCCTTACTTTAAAGTCGTATCTCATTACCACACAGACTAGACTTAAAGAAAATGTTGCTGCCAGCCAACTGCAGTTTTTAAATCCAAAGTGCTTAGAATACTTATAGGCATAATCTTGTTAATCTTTGTAATACTGTGAGGTAAGTTAGAATACCATCACTCTAAAGGAAAGTGTGGCCAACTTCAGTTTCTTTTGAGTCTCTGTTTTTCTAATACCTTGCTCCATGCAACTATTATTTGAATATTGAATATGGTTTCATCCCAGGACATAAAAAAAAGAACATGGATACTATGGCTGAATTAGGATCAGGGTTCTCAACTTGGAAAGACCTGTTGGTCAATAACATTAATTAAGGGATCAAGTTTACACCCTGTTGTCAACTGTAATTGTTTATTGCCTAAATAAACCCTCCTTAATTTATTATAGTCATTAGTGTCTGTTAGCAAGGGAGAGTGTGCTTGGATTTTACAAGGCTATGTGGTTAACAGTTTTCTGTCTCTGAGCTGGGACCTGCCTCACTTGATCTTCTCACCTCACACTTCACATAGGACGGGGCCTTACTTAACAAATGATTAGTCTTCACTGCAGAATTGTTAACAACTATTGGTCCTGCTCTGTGCCTTCACTCTGAAAGCGATAAAATGAGAGGACAGGATTGGATCTCTAAATGATCTTGTATATGTAAAAATTTCAGTTAATAATTATCAGCTTTGATCCAGAGATGAAAGCAACAAGGACAGAAATAAATACCCCTAAATTAGAGCATTTGAGACTATCCAAGTTATTTGCACATTTTCATAATTACCTAAGAGCAGTCTGAGGCTGAATAACTTGATCAGGAAAGTGAAAGTCCTCTGGCCATCTCAGTGTTAGGTGTCAGAAAGGGAGAAGAAGAGGGAGAAAGGTGCTGGAAGGAGTGTAAGCCGGGAGGGAGAGAACTTTTTTGATTCAGCAACATATGTCTGGGGCAGCAGGAAGAAGCCAGGAACCTACACATCACTGAGGAAGTAAGCTGGCTAAGGAGAATTGCTAAACCTGTAGGGGCAGATCCAGGCTTTGTAGGACCTAAAGCTTTTTCAATCATAAAGGGTCTCTTTAAGAAAAAGAATTTAAAATTAGGT